>JBBPBX010046485.1:0-26577 GCA_038048925.1 Garcialebias charrua | reverse complement strand
GCGGTTCAACTCCCGGGACCCGCACCATGTGTCGTTGTGTCCTTGGGCAAGACACTTAACCCTGAGTTGCTCCCGGTAGGACTGGATAGCACCTTGCATGGTAGTCTGCCGCCACCGGTTTATGAATGTGTGTAGCATTCAATATATGTGTAGCACTTTGAGATTTTCAGTAATGAAAAGTGCGTTATAAATTGAATTAATTATTATTATTATTATTATTACTGCATCAGTCAACATGTGCACACTGCATCAGTCAACATGTACACACTGCATCAGTCAACATGTACACACTGCATCAGTCAACATGTGCACACTGCATCAGTCAACATGTACACACTGCATCAGTCAACATGTACACACTGCATCAGTCAACATGTGCACACTGCATCAGTCAACATGTACACACTGCATCAGTCAACATGTACACACTGCATCAGTCAACATGTGCACACTGCATCAGTCAACATGTGCACACTGCATCAGTCAACATGTACACACTGCATCAGTCAACATGTGCACACTGCATCAGTCAACATGTGCACACTGCCATCAGTCAACATGTGCACACTGCATCAGTCAACATGTGCACACTGCCATCAGTCAACATGTGCACACTGCATCAGTCAACATGTGCACACTGCATCAGTCAACATGTACACACTGCATCAGTCAACATGTGCACACTGCATCAGTCAACATGTGCACACTGCATCAGTCAACATGTGCACACTGCATCAGTCAACATGTACACACTGCATCAGTCAACATGTGCACACTGCATCAGTCAACATGTGCACACTGCATCAGTCAACATGTGCACACTGCATCAGTCAACATGTGCACACTGCATCAGTCAACATGTACACACTGCATCAGTCAACATGTGCACACTGCATCAGTCAACATGTACACACTGCATCAGTCAACATGTACACACTGCATCAGTCAACATGTGCACACTGCATCAGTCAACATGTGCACACTGCATCAGTCAACATGTGCACACTGCATCAGTCAACATGTGCACACTGCATCAGTCAACATGTACACACTGCATCAGTCAACATGTACACACTGCATCAGTCAACATGTGCACACTGCATCAGTCAACATGTGCACACTGCATCAGTCAACATGTGCACACTGCATCAGTCAACATGTGCACACTGCATCAGTCAACATGTGCACACTGCATCAGTCAACATGTACACACTGCATCAGTCAACATGTACACACTGCATCAGTCAACATGTGCACACTGCATCAGTCAACATGTGCACACTGCATCAGTCAACATGTACACACTGCATCAGTCAACATGTGCACACTGCATCAGTCAACATGTACACACTGCATCAGTCAACATGTACACACTGCATCAGTCAACATGTGCACATTGCATCAGTCAACATGTGCAAACTGCCATCAGTCAACATGTGCACACTGCCATCAGTCAACATGTGCACACTGCCATCAGTCAACATGTGCACACTGCCATCAGTCAACATGTGCACACTGCCATCAGTCAACATGTGCACACTGCATCAGTCAACATGTGCACACTGCATCAGTCAACATGTGCACACTGCATCAGTCAACATGTACACACTGCATCAGTCAACATGTGCACACTGCATCAGTCAACATGTGCACACTGCATCAGTCAACATGTGCACACTGCATCAGTCAACATGTGCACACTGCATCAGTCAACATGTGCACACTGCATCAGTCAACATGTGCACACTGCATCAGTCAACATGTGCACACTGCATCAGTCAACATGTACACACTGCCATCAGTCAACATGTGCACACTGCATCAGTCAACATGTACACACTGCATCAGTCAACATGTACACACTGCATCAGTCAACATGTGACACACTGCATCAGTCAACATGTACACACTGCATCAGTCAACATGTGCACACTGCATCAGTCAACATGTGCACACTGCATCAGTCAACATGTACACACTGCATCAGTCAACATGTACACACTGCATCAGTCAACATGTGCACACTGCATCAGTCAACATGTGCACACTGCATCAGTCAACATGTGCACACTGCATCAGTCAACATGTGCACACTGCATCAGTCAACATGTGCACACTGCATCAGTCAACATGTGCACACTGCATCAGTCAACATGTGCACACTGCATCAGTCAACATGTGCACACTGCATCAGTCAACATGTGCACACTGCATCAGTCAACATGTACACACTGCATCAGTCAACATGTGCACACTGCATCAGTCAACATGTACACACTGCATCAGTCAACATGTGCACACTGCATCAGTCAACATGTGCACACTGCATCAGTCAACATGTGCACACTGCATCAGTCAACATGTACACACTGCATCAGTCAACATGTGCACACTGCATCAGTCAACATGTACACACTGCATCAGTCAACATGTGCACACTGCATCAGTCAACATGTGCACACTGCATCAGTCAACATGTACACACTGCATCAGTCAACATGTGCACACTGCATCAGTCAACATGTGCACACTGCATCAGTCAACATGTACACACTGCATCAGTCAACATGTACACACTGCATCAGTCAACATGTGCACACTGCCATCAGTCAACATGTGCACACTGCATCAGTCAACATGTGCACACTGCATCAGTCAACATGTACACACTGCATCAGTCAACATGTACACACTGCATCAGTCAACATGTGCACACTGCATCAGTCAACATGTGCACACTGCATCAGTCAACATGTGCACACTGCATCAGTCAACATGTGCACACTGCATCAGTCAACATGTGCACACTGCATCAGTCAACATGTGCACACTGCATCAGTCAACATGTGCACACTGCATCAGTCAACATGTGCACACTGCATCAGTCAACATGTGCACACTGCATCAGTCAACATGTGCACACTGCATCAGTCAACATGTGCACACTGCATCAGTCAACATGTGCACACTGCATCAGTCAACATGTACACACTGCATCAGTCAACATGTGCACACTGCATCAGTCAACATGTGCACACTGCATCAGTCAACATGTGCACACTGCATCAGTCAACATGTGCACACTGCATCAGTCAACATGTGCACACTGCATCAGTCAACATGTGCACACTGCATCAGTCAACATGTGCACACTGCATCAGTCAACATGTGCACACTGCATCAGTCAACATGTGCACACTGCATCAGTCAACATGTACACACTGCATCAGTCAACATGTGCACACTGCATCAGTCAACATGTGCACACTGCATCAGTCAACATGTGCACACTGCATCAGTCAACATGTGCACACTGCATCAGTCAACATGTGCACACTGCATCAGTCAACATGTGCACACTGCATCAGTCAACATGTGCACACTGCATCAGTCAACATGTGCACACTGCATCAGTCAACATGTGCACACTGCATCAGTCAACATGTACACACTGCATCAGTCAACATGTGCACACTGCATCAGTCAACATGTGCACACTGCATCAGTCAACATGTGCACACTGCATCAGTCAACATGTGCACACTGCATCAGTCAACATGTGCACACTGCATCAGTCAACATGTGCACACTGCATCAGTCAACATGTGCACACTGCATCAGTCAACATGTGCACACTGCATCAGTCAACATGTACACACTGCATCAGTCAACATGTGCACACTGCATCAGTCAACATGTGCACACTGCATCAGTCAACATGTGCACACTGCATCAGTCAACATGTGCACACTGCATCAGTCAACATGTGCACACTGCATCAGTCAACATGTGCACACTGCATCAGTCAACATGTGCACACTGCGTCAGTCAACATGTGCACACTGCATCAGTCAACATGTGCACACTGCATCAGTCAACATGTGCACATTGCGTCAGTCAACATGTGCACACTGCGTCAGTCAACATGTGCACACTGCGTCAGTCAACATGTACACACTAGGGGCGGCCGTGGTGTAATGGTAATGGCAGTTGTCTCCCGATCGGAAAGTTGGCGGTTCAACTCCCGGGACCCGCACCATGTGTCGTTGTGTCCTTGGGCAAGACACTTAACCCTGAGTTGCTCCCGGTAGGACTGGATAGCACCTTGCATGGTAGTCTGCCGCCACCGGTTTATGAATGTGTGTAGCATTCAATATATGTGTAGCACTTTGAGATTTTCAGTAATGAAAAGTGCGTTATAAATTGAATTAATTATTATTATTATTATTATTACTGCATCAGTCAACATGTGCACACTGCATCAGTCAACATGTACACACTGCATCAGTCAACATGTACACACTGCATCAGTCAACATGTGCACACTGCATCAGTCAACATGTACACACTGCATCAGTCAACATGTACACACTGCATCAGTCAACATGTGCACACTGCATCAGTCAACATGTGCACACTGCATCAGTCAACATGTACACACTGCATCAGTCAACATGTACACACTGCATCAGTCAACATGTGCACACTGCATCAGTCAACATGTGCACACTGCATCAGTCAACATGTGCACACTGCATCAGTCAACATGTGCACACTGCATCAGTCAACATGTGCACACTGCATCAGTCAACATGTGCACACTGCATCAGTCAACATGTGCACACTGCATCAGTCAACATGTGCACACTGCATCAGTCAACATGTACACACTGCATCAGTCAACATGTGCACACTGCATCAGTCAACATGTGCACACTGCATCAGTCAACATGTGCACACTGCATCAGTCAACATGTGCACACTGCATCAGTCAACATGTGCACACTGCATCAGTCAACATGTGCACACTGCATCAGTCAACATGTGCACACTGCATCAGTCAACATGTGCACACTGCATCAGTCAACATGTGCACACTGCATCAGTCAACATGTGCACACTGCATCAGTCAACATGTGCACACTGCATCAGTCAACATGTACACACTGCATCAGTCAACATGTGCACACTGCATCAGTCAACATGTGCACACTGCATCAGTCAACATGTACACACTGCATCAGTCAACATGTGCACACTGCATCAGTCAACATGTACACACTGCATCAGTCAACATGTGCACACTGCATCAGTCAACATGTGCACACTGCATCAGTCAACATGTGCACACTGCATCAGTCAACATGTGCACACTGCATCAGTCAACATGTGCACACTGCATCAGTCAACATGTGCACACTGCATCAGTCAACATGTGCACACTGCATCAGTCAACATGTGCACACTGCATCAGTCAACATGTGCACACTGCATCAGTCAACATGTGCACACTGCATCAGTCAACATGTGCACACTGCATCAGTCAACATGTGCACACTGCATCAGTCAACATGTGCACACTGCATCAGTCAACATGTACACACTGCATCAGTCAACATGTGCACACTGCATCAGTCAACATGTGCACACTGCATCAGTCAACATGTGCACACTGCATCAGTCAACATGTGCACACTGCATCAGTCAACATGTGCACACTGCATCAGTCAACATGTGCACACTGCATCAGTCAACATGTGCACACTGCATCAGTCAACATGTGCACACTGCATCAGTCAACATGTGCACACTGCATCAGTCAACATGTGCACACTGCATCAGTCAACATGTGCACACTGCATCAGTCAACATGTACATACTGCATCAGTCAACATGTACACACTGCATCAGTCAACATGTGCACACTGCATCAGTCAACATGTGCACACTGCATCAGTCAACATGTGCACACTGCATCAGTCAACATGTGCACACTGCATCAGTCAACATGTGCACACTGCATCAGTCAACATGTGCACACTGCATCAGTCAACATGTGCACACTGCATCAGTCAACATGTGCACACTGCATCAGTCAACATGTGCACACTGCATCAGTCAACATGTGCACACTGCATCAGTCAACATGTACACACTGCATCAGTCAACATGTACACACTGCATCAGTCAACATGTACACACTGCATCAGTCAACATGTGCACACTGCATCAGTCAACATGTGCACACTGCATCAGTCAACATGTGCACACTGCATCAGTCAACATGTGCACACTGCATCAGTCAACATGTGCACACTGCATCAGTCAACATGTGCACACTGCATCAGTCAACATGTGCACACTGCATCAGTCAACATGTGCACACTGCATCAGTCAACATGTGCACACTGCATCAGTCAACATGTGCACACTGCATCAGTCAACATGTACACACTGCATCAGTCAACATGTGCACACTGCATCAGTCAACATGTGCACACTGCATCAGTCAACATGTGCACACTGCATCAGTCAACATGTGCACACTGCATCAGTCAACATGTGCACACTGCATCAGTCAACATGTACACACTGCATCAGTCAACATGTACACACTGCATCAGTCAACATGTGCACACTGCATCAGTCAACATGTGCACACTGCATCAGTCAACATGTACACACTGCATCAGTCAACATGTGCACACTGCATCAGTCAACATGTGCACACTGCATCAGTCAACATGTGCACACTGCATCAGTCAACATGTACACACTGCATCAGTCAACATGTGCACACTGCATCAGTCAACATGTGCACACACTGCATCAGTCAACATGTGCACACTGCATCAGTCAACATGTGCACACTGCATCAGTCAACATGTGCACACTGCATCAGTCAACATGTGCACACTGCATCAGTCAACATGTGCACACTGCATCAGTCAACATGTGCACACTGCATCAGTCAACATGTGCACACTGCATCAGTCAACATGTGCACACTGCATCAGTCAACATGTACACACTGCATCAGTCAACATGTACACACTGCATCAGTCAACATGTGCACACTGCATCAGTCAACATGTAGCACACTGCATCAGTCAACATGTGCACACTGCATCAGTCAACATGTGCACACTGCATCAGTCAACATGTGCACACTGCATCAGTCAACATGTGCACACTGCATCAGTCAACATGTGCACACTGCATCAGTCAACATGTGCACACTGCATCAGTCAACATGTGCACACTGCATCAGTCAACATGTGCACACTGCATCAGTCAACATGTGCACACTGCATCAGTCAACATGTGCACACTGCATCAGTCAACATGTGCACACTGCATCAGTCAACATGTGCACACTGCATCAGTCAACATGTGCACACTGCATCAGTCAACATGTGCACACTGCATCAGTCAACATGTGCACACTGCATCAGTCAACATGTGCACACTGCATCAGTCAACATGTGCACACTGCATCAGTCAACATGTGCACACTGCATCAGTCAACATGTGCACACTGCATCAGTCAACATGTGCACACTGCATCAGTCAACATGTGCACACTGCATCAGTCAACATGTGCACACTGCATCAGTCAACATGTACACACTGCATCAGTCAACATGTGCACACTGCATCAGTCAACATGTGCACACTGCATCAGTCAACATGTGCACACTGCATCAGTCAACATGTACTGCATCAGTCAACATGTGCACACTGCATCAGTCAACATGTACACACTGCATCAGTCAACATGTGCACACTGCATCAGTCAACATGTGCACACTGCGTCAGTCAACATGTGCACACTGCGTCAGTCAACATGTGCACACTGCGTCAGTCAACATGTGCACACTGCATCAGTCAACATGTACACACTGCATCAGTCAACATGTGCACACTGCATCAGTCAACATGTGCACACTGCATCAGTCAACTTGTGCACATTGCGTCAGTCAACATGTGCACACTGCGTCAGTCAACATGTGCACACTGCGTCAGTCAACATGTACACACTAGGGGCGGCCGTGGTGTAGTGGTAATGGCAGTTGTCTCCCGATCGGAAAGTTGGCGGTTCAACTCCCGGGACCCGCACCATGTGTCGTTGTGTCCTTGGGCAAGACACTTAACCCTGAGTTGCTCCCGGTAGGACTGGATAGCACCTTGCATGGTAGTCTGCCGCCACCGGTTTATGAATGTGTGTAGCATTCAATATATGTGTAGCACTTTGAGATTTTCAGTAATGAAAAGTGCGTTATAAATTGAATTAATTATTATTATTATTATTATTACTGCATCAGTCAACATGTGCACACTGCATCAGTCAACATGTACACACTGCATCAGTCAACATGTGCACACTGCATCAGTCAACATGTGCACACTGCATCAGTCAACATGTACACACTGCATCAGTCAACATGTACACACTGCATCAGTCAACATGTGCACACTGCATCAGTCAACATGTACACACTGCATCAGTCAACATGTACACACTGCATCAGTCAACATGTGCACATTGCATCAGTCAACATGTGCACACTGCATCAGTCAACATGTGCACACTGCATCAGTCAACATGTGCACACTGCATCAGTCAACATGTGCACACTGCATCAGTCAACATGTGCACACTGCATCAGTCAACATGTGCACACTGCATCAGTCAACATGTGCACACTGCATCAGTCAACATGTGCACACTGCATCAGTCAACATGTGCACACTGCATCAGTCAACATGTGCACACTGCATCAGTCAACATGTGCACACTGCATCAGTCAACATGTGCACACTGCATCAGTCAACATGTGCACACTGCATCAGTCAACATGTGCACACTGCATCAGTCAACATGTGCACACTGCATCAGTCAACATGTGCACACTGCATCAGTCAACATGTGCACACTGCATCAGTCAACATGTGCACACTGCATCAGTCAACATGTGCACACTGCATCAGTCAACATGTGCACACTGCATCAGTCAACATGTGCACACTGCATCAGTCAACATGTGCACACTGCATCAGTCAACATGTGCACACTGCATCAGTCAACATGTGCACACTGCATCAGTCAACATGTGCACACTGCATCAGTCAACATGTGCACACTGCATCAGTCAACATGTGCACACTGCATCAGTCAACATGTGCACACTGCATCAGTCAACATGTGCACACTGCATCAGTCAACATGTGCACACTGCATCAGTCAACATGTGCACACTGCATCAGTCAACATGTGCACACTGCATCAGTCAACATGTGCACACTGCATCAGTCAACATGTGCACACTGCATCAGTCAACATGTGCACACTGCATCAGTCAACATGTGCACACTGCATCAGTCAACATGTGCACACTGCATCAGTCAACATGTGCACACTGCATCAGTCAACATGTGCACACTGCATCAGTCAACATGTGCACACTGCATCAGTCAACATGTGCACACTGCATCAGTCAACATGTGCACACTGCATCAGTCAACATGTGCACACTGCATCAGTCAACATGTGCACACTGCATCAGTCAACATGTGCACACTGCATCAGTCAACATGTGCACACTGCATCAGTCAACATGTGCACACTGCATCAGTCAACATGTGCACACTGCATCAGTCAACATGTGCACACTGCATCAGTCAACATGTGCACACTGCATCAGTCAACATGTGCACACTGCATCAGTCAACATGTGCACACTGCATCAGTCAACATGTGCACACTGCATCAGTCAACATGTGCACACTGCATCAGTCAACATGTGCACACTGCATCAGTCAACATGTGCACACTGCATCAGTCAACATGTGCACACTGCATCAGTCAACATGTGCACACTGCATCAGTCAACATGTGCACACTGCATCAGTCAACATGTGCACACTGCATCAGTCAACATGTGCACACTGCATCAGTCAACATGTACACACTGCATCAGTCAACATGTACACACTGCATCAGTCAACATGTGCACACTGCATCAGTCAACATGTACACACTGCATCAGTCAACATGTGCACACTGCATCAGTCAACATGTGCACACTGCATCAGTCAACATGTACACACTGCATCAGTCAACATGTACACACTGCATCAGTCAACATGTACACACTGCATCAGTCAACATGTGCACACTGCATCAGTCAACATGTGCACACTGCATCAGTCAACATGTGCACACTGCGTCAGTCAACATGTGCACACTGCATCAGTCAACATGTAGCACACTGCATCAGTCAACATGTACACACTGCATCAGTCAACATGTGCACACTGCATCAGTCAACATGTGCACACTGCATCAGTCAACATGTGCACACTGCGTCAGTCAACATGTGCACACTGCGTCAGTCAACATGTGCACACTGCATCAGTCAACATGTACACACTAGGGGCGGCCGTGGTGTAGTGGTAATGGCAGTTGTCTCCCGATCGGAAAGTTGGCGGTTCAACTCCCGGGACCCGCACCATGTGTCGTTGTGTCCTTGGGCAAGACACTTAACCCTGAGTTGCTCCCGGTAGGACTGGATAGCACCTTGCATGGTAGTCTGCCGCCACCGGTTTATGAATGTGTGTAGCATTCAATATATGTGTAGCACTTTGAGATTTTCAGTAATGAAAAGTGCGTTATAAATTGAATTAATTATTATTATTATTATTACTGCATCAGTCAACATGTGCACACTGCATCAGTCAACATGTACACACTGCATCAGTCAACATGTGCACACTGCATCAGTCAACATGTGCACACTGCATCAGTCAACATGTGCACACTGCATCAGTCAACATGTACACACTGCCATCAGTCAACATGTACACACTGCATCAGTCAACATGTGCACACTGCCATCAACTGCATCAGTCAACATGTGCACACTGCATCAGTCAACATGTGCACACTGCATCAGTCAACATGTACACACTGCATCAGTCAACATGTGCACACTGCATCAGTCAACATGTGCACACTGCATCAGTCAACATGTGCACACTGCATCAGTCAACATGTACACACTGCATCAGTCAACATGTGCACACTGCATCAGTCAACATGTGCACACTGCATCAGTCAACATGTGCACACTGCATCAGTCAACATGTGCACACTGCATCAGTCAACATGTGCACACTGCATCAGTCAACATGTGCACACTGCATCAGTCAACATGTGCACACTGCATCAGTCAACATGTGCACACTGCATCAGTCAACATGTGCACACTGCATCAGTCAACATGTGCACACTGCATCAGTCAACATGTACACACTGCATCAGTCAACATGTGCACACTGCATCAGTCAACATGTGCACACTGCATCAGTCAACATGTACACACTGCATCAGTCAACATGTGCACACTGCATCAGTCAACATGTGCACACTGCATCAGTCAACATGTACACACTGCATCAGTCAACATGTGCACACTGCATCAGTCAACATGTACACACTGCATCAGTCAACATGTGCACACTGCATCAGTCAACATGTGCACACTGCATCAGTCAACATGTGCACACTGCATCAGTCAACATGTGCACACTGCATCAGTCAACATGTGCACACTGCATCAGTCAACATGTGCACACTGCATCAGTCAACATGTGCACACTGCATCAGTCAACATGTGCACACTGCATCAGTCAACATGTACACACTGCATCAGTCAACATGTGCACACTGCATCAGTCAACATGTGCACACTGCATCAGTCAACATGTGCACACTGCATCAGTCAACATGTGCACACTGCATCAGTCAACATGTGCACACTGCATCAGTCAACATGTGCACACTGCATCAGTCAACATGTGCACACTGCATCAGTCAACATGTGCACACTGCATCAGTCAACATGTGCACACTGCATCAGTCAACATGTGCACACTGCATCAGTCAACATGTGCACACTGCATCAGTCAACATGTGCACACTGCATCAGTCAACATGTGCACACTGCATCAGTCAACATGTGCACACTGCATCAGTCAACATGTGCACACTGCATCAGTCAACATGTGCACACTGCATCAGTCAACATGTGCACACTGCATCAGTCAACATGTGCACACTGCATCAGTCAACATGCACACTGCATCAGTCAACATGTGCACACTGCATCAGTCAACATGTGCACACTGCATCAGTCAACATGTGCACACTGCATCAGTCAACATGTGCACACTGCATCAGTCAACATGTGCACACTGCATCAGTCAACATGTGCACACTGCATCAGTCAACATGTGCACACTGCATCAGTCAACATGTGCACACTGCATCAGTCAACATGTGCACACTGCATCAGTCAACATGTGCACACTGCATCAGTCAACATGTGCACACTGCATCAGTCAACATGTGCACACTGCATCAGTCAACATGTGCACACTGCATCAGTCAACATGTGCACACTGCATCAGTCAACATGTGCACACTGCATCAGTCAACATGTGCACACTGCGTCAGTCAACATGTGCACACTGCATCAGTCAACATGTGCACACTGCATCAGTCAACATGTACACACTGCATCAGTCAACATGTGCACACTGCATCAGTCAACATGTGCACACTGCATCAGTCAACTTGTGCACATTGCGTCAGTCAACATGTGCACACTGCGTCAGTCAACATGTGCACACTGCGTCAGTCAACATGTACACACTAGGGGCGGCCGTGGTGTAGTGGTAATGGCAGTTGTCTCCCGATCGGAAAGTTGGCGGTTCAACTCCCGGGACCCGCACCATGTGTCGTTGTGTCCTTGGGCAAGACACTTAACCCTGAGTTGCTCCCGGTAGGACTGGATAGCACCTTGCATGGTAGTCTGCCGCCACCGGTTTATGAATGTGTGTAGCATTCAATATATGTGTAGCACTTTGAGATTTTCAGTAATGAAAAGTGCGTTATAAATTGAATTAATTATTATTATTATTATTATTACTGCATCAGTCAACATGTGCACACTGCATCAGTCAACATGTACACACTGCATCAGTCAACATGTGCACACTGCATCAGTCAACATGTGCACACTGCATCAGTCAACATGTACACACTGCATCAGTCAACATGTGCACACTGCATCAGTCAACATGTGCACACTGCATCAGTCAACATGTACACACTGCATCAGTCAACATGTGCACACTGCATCAGTCAACATGTGCACATTGCATCAGTCAACATGTGCACACTGCATCAGTCAACATGTGCACACTGCATCAGTCAACATGTGCACACTGCATCAGTCAACATGTGCACACTGCATCAGTCAACATGTGCACACTGCATCAGTCAACATGTGCACACTGCATCAGTCAACATGTGCACACTGCATCAGTCAACATGTGCACACTGCATCAGTCAACATGTGCACACTGCATCAGTCAACATGTGCACACTGCATCAGTCAACATGTGCACACTGCATCAGTCAACATGTGCACACTGCATCAGTCAACATGTGCACACTGCATCAGTCAACATGTGCACACTGCATCAGTCAACATGTGCACACTGCATCAGTCAACATGTGCACACTGCATCAGTCAACATGTGCACACTGCATCAGTCAACATGTGCACACTGCATCAGTCAACATGTGCACACTGCATCAGTCAACATGTGCACACTGCATCAGTCAACATGTGCACACTGCATCAGTCAACATGTACACACTGCATCAGTCAACATGTGCACACTGCATCAGTCAACATGTGCACACTGCATCAGTCAACATGTACACACTGCATCAGTCAACATGTGCACACTGCATCAGTCAACATGTGCACACTGCATCAGTCAACATGTGCACACTGCATCAGTCAACATGTGCACACTGCATCAGTCAACATGTGCACACTGCATCAGTCAACATGTGCACACTGCATCAGTCAACATGTGCACACTGCATCAGTCAACATGTGCACACTGCATCAGTCAACATGTGCACACTGCATCAGTCAACATGTGCACACTGCATCAGTCAACATGTGCACACTGCATCAGTCAACATGTGCACACTGCATCAGTCAACATGTGCACACTGCATCAGTCAACATGTGCACACTGCATCAGTCAACATGTGCACACTGCATCAGTCAACATGTGCACACTGCATCAGTCAACATGTGCACACTGCATCAGTCAACATGTGCACACTGCATCAGTCAACATGTGCACACTGCATCAGTCAACATGTGCACACTGCATCAGTCAACATGTGCACACTGCATCAGTCAACATGTGCACACTGCATCAGTCAACATGTGCACACTGCATCAGTCAACATGTGCACACTGCATCAGTCAACATGTGCACACTGCATCAGTCAACATGTGCACACTGCATCAGTCAACATGTGCACACTGCATCAGTCAACATGTGCACACTGCATCAGTCAACATGTGCACACTGCATCAGTCAACATGTGCACACTGCATCAGTCAACATGTGCACACTGCATCAGTCAACATGTGCACACTGCATCAGTCAACATGTGCACACTGCATCAGTCAACATGTGCACACTGCATCAGTCAACATGTGCACACTGCATCAGTCAACATGTGCACACTGCATCAGTCAACATGTGCACACTGCATCAGTCAACATGTGCACACTGCATCAGTCAACATGTGCACACTGCATCAGTCAACATGTGCACACTGCATCAGTCAACATGTGCACACTGCATCAGTCAACATGTACACACTGCATCAGTCAACATGTGCACACTGCATCAGTCAACATGTGCACACTGCATCAGTCAACATGTGCACACTGCATCAGTCAACATGTGCACACTGCATCAGTCAACATGTGCACACTGCATCAGTCAACATGTGCACACTGCATCAGTCAACATGTGCACACTGCATCAGTCAACATGTGCACACTGCATCAGTCAACATGTGCACACTGCATCAGTCAACATGTGCACACTGCATCAGTCAACATGTACACACTGCATCAGTCAACATGTGCACACTGCATCAGTCAACATGTGCACACTGCATCAGTCAACATGTGCACACTGCGTCAGTCAACATGTGCACACTGCATCAGTCAACATGTGCACACTGCATCAGTCAACATGTACACACTGCCATCAGTCAACATGTGCACACTGCATCAGTCAACATGTACACACTGCATCAGTCAACATGTGCACACTGCATCAGTCAACATGTGCACACTGCATCAGTCAACATGTACACACTGCATCAGTCAACATGTGCACACTGCATCAGTCAACATGTGCACACTGCATCAGTCAACATGTACACACTGCATCAGTCAACATGTACACACTGCATCAGTCAACATGTGCACACTGCATCAGTCAACATGTGCACACTGCATCAGTCAACATGTACACACTGCATCAGTCAACATGTACACACTGCATCAGTCAACATGTGCACACTGCATCAGTCAACATGTGCACACTGCATCAGTCAACATGTGCACACTGCATCAGTCAACATGTGCACACTGCATCAGTCAACATGTGCACACTGCATCAGTCAACATGTGCACACTGCATCAGTCAACATGTGCACACTCCCATCAGTCAACATGTACACACTGCATCAGTCAACATGTACACACTGCATCAGTCAACATGTGCACACTCCCATCAGTCAACATGTACACACTGCATCAGTCAACATGTACATACTGCATGAGTCAACATGTACACACTGCATCAGTCAACATGTACACACTGCATCAGTCAACATGTGCACACTGCATCAGTCAACATGTGCACACTGCATCAGTCAACATGTGCACACTGCATCAGTCAACATGTGCACACTGCATCAGTCAACATGTGCACACTGCATCAGTCAACATGTGCACACTGCATCAGTCAACATGTGCACACTGCATCAGTCAACATGTGCACACTGCATCAGTCAACATGTGCACACTGCATCAGTCAACATGTACACACTGCATCAGTCAACATGTACACACTGCATCAGTCAACATGTACACACTGCATCAGTCAACATGTGCACACTGCATCAGTCAACATGTGCACACTGCATCAGTCAACATGTGCACACTGCATCAGTCAACATGTGCACACTGCATCAGTCAACATGTGCACACTGCATCAGTCAACATGTGCACACTGCATCAGTCAACATGTGCACACTGCATCAGTCAACATGTACACACTGCATCAGTCAACATGTGCACACTGCATCAGTCAACATGTACACACTGCATCAGTCAACATGTGCACACTGCATCAGTCAACATGTGCACACTGCATCAGTCAACATGTACACACTGCATCAGTCAACATGTGCACACTGCATCAGTCAACATGTGCACACTGCATCAGTCAACATGTGCACACTGCATCAGTCAACATGTACACACTGCATCAGTCAACATGTACACACTGCATCAGTCAACATGTGCACACTGCATCAGTCAACATGTGCACACTGCATCAGTCAACATGTGCACACTGCATCAGTCAACATGTGCACACTGCATCAGTCAACATGTGCACACTGCATCAGTCAACATGTGCACACTGCATCAGTCAACATGTGCACACTGCATCAGTCAACATGTGCACACTGCATCAGTCAACATGTGCACATTGCGTCAGTCAACATGTGCACACTGCGTCAGTCAACATGTGCACACTGCGTCAGTCAACATGTACACACTAGGGGCGGCCGTGGTGTAATGGTAATGGCAGTTGTCTCCCGATCGGAAAGTTGGCGGTTCAACTCCCGGGACCCGCACCATGTGTCGTTGTGTCCTTGGGCAAGACACTTAACCCTGAGTTGCTCCCGGTAGGACTGGATAGCACCTTGCATGGTAGTCTGCCGCCACCGGTTTATGAATGTGTGTAGCATTCAATATATGTGTAGCACTTTGAGATTTTCAGTAATGAAAAGTGCGTTATAAATTGAATTAATTATTATTATTATTATTATTACTGCATCAGTCAACATGTGCACACTGCATCAGTCAACATGTACACACTGCATCAGTCAACATGTACACACTGCATCAGTCAACATGTGCACACTGCATCAGTCAACATGTACACACTGCATCAGTCAACATGTACACACTGCATCAGTCAACATGTGCACACTGCATCAGTCAACATGTACACACTGCATCAGTCAACATGTACACACTGCATCAGTCAACATGTGCACACTGCATCAGTCAACATGTACACACTGCATCAGTCAACATGTGCACACTGCATCAGTCAACATGTGCACACTGCATCAGTCAACATGTGCACACTGCATCAGTCAACATGTGCACACTGCATCAGTCAACATGTGCACACTGCATCAGTCAACATGTGCACACTGCATCAGTCAACATGTGCACACTGCATCAGTCAACATGTGCACACTGCATCAGTCAACATGTGCACACTGCATCAGTCAACATGTGCACACTGCATCAGTCAACATGTGCACACTGCATCAGTCAACATGTACACACTGCATCAGTCAACATGTGCACACTGCATCAGTCAACATGTGCACACTGCATCAGTCAACATGTGCACACTGCATCAGTCAACATGTGCACACTGCATCAGTCAACATGTGCACACTGCATCAGTCAACATGTACACACTGCATCAGTCAACATGTGCACACTGCATCAGTCAACATGTGCACACTGCATCAGTCAACATGTACACACTGCATCAGTCAACATGTGTCACACTGCATCAGTCAACATGTGCACACTGCATCAGTCAACATGTGCACACTGCATCAGTCAACATGTGCACACTGCATCAGTCAACATGTACACACTGCATCAGTCAACATGTGCACACTGCATCAGTCAACATGTGCACACTGCATCAGTCAACATGTACACACTGCATCAGTCAACATGTACACACTGCATCAGTCAACATGTGCACACTGCATCAGTCAACATGTGCACACTGCATCAGTCAACATGTGCACACTGCATCAGTCAACATGTGCACACTGCATCAGTCAACATGTGCACACTGCATCAGTCAACATGTGCACACTGCATCAGTCAACATGTGCACACTGCATCAGTCAACATGTGCACACTGCATCAGTCAACATGTGCACACTGCATCAGTCAACATGTACACACTGCATCAGTCAACATGTACACACTGCATCAGTCAACATGTACACACTGCATCAGTCAACATGTACACACTGCATCAGTCAACATGTGCACACTGCATCAGTCAACATGTGCACACTGCATCAGTCAACATGTGCACACTGCATCAGTCAACATGTACACACTGCATCAGTCAACATGTGCACACTGCATCAGTCAACATGTGCACACTGCATCAGTCAACATGTGCACACTCCCATCAGTCAACATGTACACACTGCATCAGTCAACATGTACACACTGCATCAGTCAACATGTACACACTGCATCAGTCAACATGTGCACACTGCATCAGTCAACATGTGCACACTGCATCAGTCAACATGTGCACACTGCATCAGTCAACATGTGCACACTGCATCAGTCAACATGTGCACACTGCATCAGTCAACATGTGCACACTGCATCAGTCAACATGTGCACACTGCATCAGTCAACATGTGCACACTGCATCAGTCAACATGTGCACACTGCATCAGTCAACATGTGCACACTGCATCAGTCAACATGTGCACACTGCATCAGTCAACATGTGCACACTGCATCAGTCAACATGTGCACACTGCATCAGTCAACATGTGCACACTGCATCAGTCAACATGTGCACACTGCATCAGTCAACATGTGCACACTGCATCAGTCAACATGTGCACACTGCATCAGTCAACATGTGCACACTGCATCAGTCAACATGTGCACACTGCATCAGTCAACATGTGCACACTGCATCAGTCAACATGTGCACACTGCATCAGTCAACATGTGCACACTGCATCAGTCAACATGTGCACACTGCATCAGTCAACATGTGCACACTGCATCAGTCAACATGTGCACACTGCATCAGTCAACATGTGCACACTGCGTCAGTCAACATGTGCACACTGCATCAGTCAACATGTGCACACTGCATCAGTCAACATGTACACACTGCATCAGTCAACATGTACACACTGCATCAGTCAACATGTGCACACTGCATCAGTCAACATGTGCACACTGCATCAGTCAACATGTGCACACTGCATCAGTCAACATGTGCACACTGCATCAGTCAACATGTACACACTGCATCAGTCAACATGTACACACTGCATCAGTCAACATGTGCACACTGCATCAGTCAACATGTGCACACTGCATCAGTCAACATGTACACACTGCATCAGTCAACATGTACACACTGCATCAGTCAACATGTGCACACTGCATCAGTCAACATGTGCACACTGCATCAGTCAACATGTGCACACTGCATCAGTCAACATGTGCACACTGCATCAGTCAACATGTGCACACTGCATCAGTCAACATGTGCACACTGCATCAGTCAACATGTGCACACTGCATCAGTCAACATGTGCACACTGCATCAGTCAACATGTACACACTGCATCAGTCAACATGTGCACACTGCATCAGTCAACATGTGCACACTGCATCAGTCAACATGTGCACACTGCATCAGTCAACATGTGCACACTGCATCAGTCAACATGTGCACACTGCATCAGTCAACATGTACACACTGCATCAGTCAACATGTACACACTGCATCAGTCAACATGTACACACTGCATCAGTCAACATGTGCACACTGCATCAGTCAACATGTGCACACTGCATCAGTCAACATGTACACACTGCATCAGTCAACATGTACACTGCATCAGTCAACATGTACACACTGCATCAGTCAACATGTGCACACTGCATCAGTCAACATGTGCACACTGCATCAGTCAACATGTGCACACTGCATCAGTCAACATGTGCACACTGCATCAGTCAACATGTGCACACTGCATCAGTCAACATGTGCACACTGCATCAGTCAACATGTGCACACTGCATCAGTCAACATGTGCACACTGCATCAGTCAACATGTGCACACTGCATCAGTCAACATGTGCACACTGCATCAGTCAACATGTGCACACTGCATCAGTCAACATGTGCACACTGCATCAGTCAACATGTGCACACTGCATCAGTCAACATGTGCACACTGCATCAGTCAACATGTGCACACTGCATCAGTCAACATGTGCACACTGCATCAGTCAACATGTGCACACTGCATCAGTCAACATGTGCACACTGCATCAGTCAACATGTACACACTGCATCAGTCAACATGTACACACTGCATCAGTCAACATGTGCACACTGCATCAGTCAACATGTACACACTGCATCAGTCAACATGTACACACTGCATCAGTCAACATGTGCACACTGCATCAGTCAACATGTGCACACTGCATCAGTCAACATGTGCACACTGCATCAGTCAACATGTGCACACTGCATCAGTCAACATGTGCACACTGCATCAGTCAACATGTGCACACTGCATCAGTCAACATGTGCACACTGCATCAGTCAACATGTGCACACTGCATCAGTCAACATGTGCACACTGCATCAGTCAACATGTGCACACTGCATCAGTCAACATGTACACACTGCATCAGTCAACATGTGCACACTGCATCAGTCAACATGTGCACACTGCATCAGTCAACATGTGCACACTGCATCAGTCAACATGTGCACACTGCATCAGTCAACATGTGCACACTGCATCAGTCAACATGTGCACACTGCATCAGTCAACATGTGCACACTGCATCAGTCAACATGTGCACACTGCATCAGTCAACATGTGCACACTGCATCAGTCAACATGTGCACACTGCATCAGTCAACATGTGCACACTGCATCAGTCAACATGTGCACACTGCATCAGTCAACATGTACACACTGCATCAGTCAACATGTGCACACTGCATCAGTCAACATGTGCACACTGCATCAGTCAACATGTGCACACTGCATCAGTCAACATGTGCACACTGCATCAGTCAACATGTGCACACTGCATCAGTCAACATGTACACACTGCATCAGTCAACATGTGCACACTGCATCAGTCAACATGTACACACTGCATCAGTCAACATGTACACACTGCATCAGTCAACATGTGCACACTGCATCAGTCAACATGTGCACACTGCATCAGTCAACATGTACACACTGCATCAGTCAACATGTACACACTGCATCAGTCAACATGTACACACTGCATCAGTCAACATGTACACACTGCATCAGTCAACATGTGCACACTGCATCAGTCAACATGTGCACACTGCGTCAGTCAACATGTGCACACTGCGTCAGTCAACATGTGCACACTGCGTCAGTCAACATGTGCACACTGCGTCAGTCAACATGTGCACACTGCATCAGTCAACATGTACACACTGCATCAGTCAACATGTGCACACTGCATCAGTCAACATGTGCACACTGCATCAGTCAACATGTGCACATTGCGTCAGTCAACATGTGCACACTGCGTCAGTCAACATGTGCACACTGCGTCAGTCAACATGTACACACTAGGGGCGGCCGTGGTGTAATGGTAATGGCAGTTGTCTCCCGATCGGAAAGTTGGCGGTTCAACTCCCGGGACCCGCACCATGTGTCGTTGTGTCCTTGGGCAAGACACTTAACCCTGAGTTGCTCCCGGTAGGACTGGATAGCACCTTGCATGGTAGTCTGCCGCCACCGGTTTATGAATGTGTGTAGCATTCAATATATGTGTAGCACTTTGAGATTTTCAGTAATGAAAAGTGCGTTATAAATTGAATTAATTATTATTATTATTATTATTACTGCATCAGTCAACATGTGCACACTGCATCAGTCAACATGTACACACTGCATCAGTCAACATGTGCACACTGCATCAGTCAACATGTACACACTGCATCAGTCAACATGTACACACTGCATCAGTCAACATGTGCACACTGCATCAGTCAACATGTACACACTGCATCAGTCAACATGTACACACTGCATCAGTCAACATGTACACACTGCATCAGTCAACATGTGCACACTGCATCAGTCAACATGTGCACACTGCATCAGTCAACATGTGCACACTGCATCAGTCAACATGTGCACACTGCATCAGTCAACATGTGCACACTGCATCAGTCAACATGTGCACACTGCATCAGTCAACATGTGCACACTGCATCAGTCAACATGTGCACACTGCATCAGTCAACATGTGCACACTGCATCAGTCAACATGTGCACACTGCATCAGTCAACATGTGCACACTGCATCAGTCAACATGTACACACTGCATCAGTCAACATGTACACACTGCATCAGTCAACATGTGCACACTGCATCAGTCAACATGTGCACACTGCATCAGTCAACATGTGCACACTGCATCAGTCAACATGTGCACACTGCATCAGTCAACATGTGCACACTGCATCAGTCAACATGTACACACTGCATCAGTCAACATGTGCACACTGCATCAGTCAACATGTGACACACTGCATCAGTCAACATGTACACACTGCATCAGTCAACATGTGCACACTGCATCAGTCAACATGTGCACACTGCATCAGTCAACATGTGCACACTGCATCAGTCAACATGTACACACTGCATCAGTCAACATGTGCACACTGCATCAGTCAACATGTGCACACTGCATCAGTCAACATGTGCACACTGCATCAGTCAACATGTGCACACTGCATCAGTCAACATGTGCACACTGCATCAGTCAACATGTGCACACTGCATCAGTCAACATGTGCACACTGCATCAGTCAACATGTGCACACTGCATCAGTCAACATGTGCACACTGCATCAGTCAACATGTACACACTGCATCAGTCAACATGTGCACACTGCATCAGTCAACATGTGCACACTGCATCAGTCAACATGTACACACTGCATCAGTCAACATGTGCACACTGCGACAGTCAACATGTGCACACTGCCATCAGTCAACATGTGCACACTGCCATCAGTCAACATGTACACACTGCATCAGTCAACATGTACACACTGCATCAGTCAACATGTGCACACTGCATCAGTCAACATGTGCACACTGCCATCAGTCAACATGTGCACACTGCATCAGTCAACATGTACACACTGCATCAGTCAACATGTACACACTGCATCAGTCAACATGTGCACACTGCATCAGTCAACATGTGCACACTGCCATCAGTCAACATGTACACACTGCATCAGTCAACATGTACACACTGCATCAGTCAACATGTACACACTGCATCAGTCAACATGTGCACACTGCCATCAGTCAACATGTACACACTGCATCAGTCAACATGTGCACACTGCATCAGTCAACATGTGCACACTGCATCAGTCAACATGTGCACACTGCATCAGTCAACATGTGCACACTGCATCAGTCAACATGTGCACACTGCATCAGTCAACATGTGCACACTGCATCAGTCAACATGTGCACACTGCATCAGTCAACATGTGCACACTGCATCAGTCAACATGTGCACACTGCATCAGTCAACATGTGCACACTGCATCAGTCAACATGTGCACACTGCATCAGTCAACATGTGCACACTGCATCAGTCAACATGTGCACACTGCATCAGTCAACATGTGCACACTGCATCAGTCAACATGTGCACACTGCATCAGTCAACATGTGCACACTGCATCAGTCAACATGTGCACACTGCATCAGTCAACATGTACACACTGCATCAGTCAACATGTGCACACTGCATCAGTCAACATGTGCACACTGCATCAGTCAACATGTGCACACTGCATCAGTCAACATGTGCACACTGCATCAGTCAACATGTACACACTGCATCAGTCAACATGTGCACACTGCATCAGTCAACATGTGCACACTGCATCAGTCAACATGTGCACACTGCATCAGTCAACATGTGCACACTGCATCAGTCAACATGTACACACTGCATCAGTCAACATGTACACACTGCATCAGTCAACATGTACACACTGCATCAGTCAACATGTGCACACTGCATCAGTCAACATGTGCACACTGCATCAGTCAACATGTACACACTGCATCAGTCAACATGTACACACTGCATCAGTCAACATGTACACACTGCATCAGTCAACATGTACACACTGCATCAGTCAACATGTGCACACTGCATCAGTCAACATGTACACACTGCATCAGTCAACATGTGCACACTGCATCAGTCAACATGTGCACACTGCATCAGTCAACATGTGCACACTGCATCAGTCAACATGTGCACACTGCATCAGTCAACATGTGCACACTGCATCAGTCAACATGTGCACACTGCATCAGTCAACATGTGCACACTGCATCAGTCAACATGTGCACATTGCGTCAGTCAACATGTGCACACTGCGTCAGTCAACATGTGCACACTGCGTCAGTCAACATGTACACACTAGGGGCGGCCGTGGTGTAATGGTAATGGCAGTTGTCTCCCGATCGGAAAGTTGGCGGTTCAACTCCCGGGACCCGCACCATGTGTCGTTGTGTCCTTGGGCAAGACACTTAACCCTGAGTTGCTCCCGGTAGGACTGGATAGCACCTTGCATGGTAGTCTGCCGCCACCGGTTTATGAATGTGTGTAGCATTCAATATATGTGTAGCACTTTGAGATTTTCAGTAATGAAAAGTGCGTTATAAATTGAATTAATTATTATTATTATTATTATTACTGCATCAGTCAACATGTGCACACTGCATCAGTCAACATGTACACACTGCATCAGTCAACATGTACACACTGCATCAGTCAACATGTGCACACTGCATCAGTCAACATGTACACACTGCATCAGTCAACATGTACACACTGCATCAGTCAACATGTGCACACTGCATCAGTCAACATGTACACACTGCATCAGTCAACATGTACACACTGCATCAGTCAACATGTGCACACTGCATCAGTCAACATGTGCACACTGCATCAGTCAACATGTGCACACTGCATCAGTCAACATGTGCACACTGCATCAGTCAACATGTGCACACTGCATCAGTCAACATGTGCACACTGCCATCAGTCAACATGTGCACACTGCATCAGTCAACATGTGCACACTGCATCAGTCAACATGTACACACTGCATCAGTCAACATGTGCACACTGCATCAGTCAACATGTGCACACTGCATCAGTCAACATGTGCACACTGCATCAGTCAACATGTGCACACTGCATCAGTCAACATGTGCACACTGCATCAGTCAACATGTGCACACTGCATCAGTCAACATGTGCACACTGCATCAGTCAACATGTGCACACTGCATCAGTCAACATGTACACACTGCATCAGTCAACATGTGCACACTGCATCAGTCAACATGTACACACTGCATCAGTCAACATGTACACACTGCATCAGTCAACATGTGCACACTGCATCAGTCAACATGTACACACTGCATCAGTCAACATGTGCACACTGCATCAGTCAACATGTGCACACTGCATCAGTCAACATGTACACACTGCATCAGTCAACATGTACACACTGCATCAGTCAACATGTGCACACTGCATCAGTCAACATGTACACACTGCATCAGTCAACATGTACACACTGCATCAGTCAACATGTGCACACTGCATCAGTCAACATGTACACACTGCATCAGTCAACATGTGCACACTGCATCAGTCAACATGTGCACACTGCATCAGTCAACATGTGCACACTGCATCAGTCAACATGTGCACACTGCATCAGTCAACATGTGCACACTGCCATCAGTCAACATGTGCACACTGCCCATCAGTCAACATGTACACACTGCATCAGTCAACATGTACACACTGCATCAGTCAACATGTGCACACTCCCATCAGTCAACATGTACACACTGCATCAGTCAACATGTACACACTGCATCAGTCAACATGTACACACTGCATCAGTCAACATGTACACACTGCATCAGTCAACATGTGCACACTGCATCAGTCAACATGTGCACACTGCATCAGTCAACATGTGCACACTGCATCAGTCAACATGTACACACTGCATCAGTCAACATGTGCACACTGCATCAGTCAACATGTGCACACTGCATCAGTCAACATGTGCACACTGCATCAGTCAACATGTGCACACTGCATCAGTCAACATGTACACACTGCATCAGTCAACATGTACACACTGCATCAGTCAACATGTACACACTGCATCAGTCAACATGTGCACACTGCATCAGTCAACATGTGCACACTGCATCAGTCAACATGTACACACTGCATCAGTCAACATGTACACACTGCATCAGTCAACATGTACACACTGCATCAGTCAACATGTACACACTGCATCAGTCAACATGTGCACACTGCATCAGTCAACATGTACACACTGCATCAGTCAACATGTGCACACTGCATCAGTCAACATGTGCACACTGCATCAGTCAACATGTGCACACTGCATCAGTCAACATGTACACACTGCATCAGTCAACATGTGCACACTGCATCAGTCAACATGTGCACACTGCATCAGTCAACATGTGCACACTGCATCAGTCAACATGTGCACATTGCGTCAGTCAACATGTGCACACTGCGTCAGTCAACATGTGCACACTGCGTCAGTCAACATGTACACACTAGGGGCGGCCGTGGTGTAATGGTAATGGCAGTTGT
>JBBPBX010046484.1:5659-17889 GCA_038048925.1 Garcialebias charrua | reverse complement strand
TTGAAGACAAAGACGCCCCCCTCCATCCTCGCCTTTAGCGTCCCCCCTCCTGCACACAACTTTTCCTCTCCATCCAAACCAGTCCTCAGAATCCTGTTTCATATTAATTATTACCTATAAGCGGTTAAAACGGGAACATGCAACTAAAAACAGTTTTGTAAATGTGCGACAAAATGTTGCATAAAGTTACTTTTGCACCAAATCCGTGCGCCAGAATGACTGGTTGTTGTTAATCCGCACAGAACGGACTAGATGTGGTGGATTAAAGAGTTCAGAGAAAGTCAGCAGCCGGTGCAGCAGCTTCCACTTGTCAAGTCTTTCCCACGATCACGAAAACCTTTAGGTTTCTCTTCAAATTTAAATCTGCGGCGCGCAAACAGTCCAAACCACTTTTTAACAGTCAGTAACTTTATCCAAGTCTCTTCTTCTTAGTTGAAATCTGTGACACATACCTTGTGAGAGGACGATTGCTGGAATCAGAAATGCAAGTTTCACAAAGAAACGAGACATTCCTCCTCTTCAGCTGGACAGATGCGCGTGGCTTCGCATAGATCCGCAGTCCGGATGTTTGCGTCACTTTGAAATATCCTCAGTTTGGATTTGTCACGGGTTAAATCCTGCAGAGCTGCGTTCAGAGATGTGACCTGCTTGCTGCCTTCTGGTGAATGAATGAATCTGCAGCAGCAGGCTCTTCAACTGCAGGTTCCTCCTCCTCCTCGAATCAGAGCTCCCCCCTCTCCCCCCTCTCCCCCCTCTCCTGGTGAGGACAAACAACTCTCACAGCTCCACAAGTGTCGTTATTTCACACTTCCGACCAAATAACTCCACAGATCCAATGTAAAATGGGTCAAACTGATTCCAAATAAAATCAAAAAAGGCGTTCAATACAGAACAACTGGACTTTATTTGTAACAAACAAGACGTTTCGCTCAGGGAGAGAGAAGTTAAGCAAAGCTGGGCCACCGGTGCACAGCAAACTAGGTAAATTGGAAGCTAACACACACACATACTTGGGATAACACGTGGCTGTGACCCATTCAAAGTTCTGTGTGTGAAAGCAGAGCTTACAGAAAACACACACACACCCTACTGTATGTAAATTGACAAAAACCACACTTCACACATTGATAACAGGGACCTGTCAAAGTCTTTGTTGGTCTAATTCACAAACAAAGCTCCTCTGTTATATTTCATGCAGGCTGTCGCCCTTTAAGTTGAAATCTTAGACCTCCTCCTCTGTTTAACGATGGTTTCTCTCTTTTTACATAAATCGCCTCCTTCACACCTCGCTCAAACCACCTGTGCTCTCGGTCCAAAATATGTACATTTTGGTCCTCAAAAGAGTGTCCCTTGTCGGATGATGAGCGAAACGTCTTGTTTGTTACAAATAAAGTCCAGTTGTTCTGTATTGAACGCCTTTTTTGATTTTATCATGTCCTGGACGACTGAGAATCTACACCAGCATACTGATTCCAAATAGTTTCATTAATAAAAAAGCAAATATTCAGTTTTAATTCATTCATTCAACCTTTATTTATCCAGGTTAACCCCATTGAGCCTCTGGGACTCATTCACAAGAGAGACCAGATATGTGCTGATTAATTCATTAATGTAATTATTATTAATTGAACATTGATAAAACAAATTACAAGATTTTTAGTTTAAAAAAAGATACTGTTGTTCCTTTCAAAATTGATGGTGTTGAAATATTACTGCCTATAGTCATACTATGTTGTTTATGTTTATGTTTATTAAATTTGTTCATTTTTTTTACAGAAGAAACAATACAAGACAATCTCATTAAATGATAGTGTACAAAATGTAAAAAAATGAAAGGTAGCAGAAAGAAGAATAAATCTTATTATATCTGCCCCTTACTTACAACAATCAGATTAAACAACAATAATCAGCCATGTAAACAATAATAATCTTCAACCAACTTTTTCAACAATCAGATTTAACAATAATAATCTTCAACCAACAGTACAAAATGACTAACTCTTTCTAATTTTCTAATTGATACAATACACATTACGCTATTTCATATATATTTTTTAACACATTTGTTTTGATCATTTTTTTAAATGTAAACATTGACTTGGCATTTTTAACTACATTCTCCAAGCCATTCCATAATCTAATTCCCTGGATTGAGGTAGAACGTCCCTTCAAACTGGTTCTGAATTGTGGTTTTACAAACAACTCTGTCCCCTTAAGATTATAACAACTTTGTCTTTTAACAAAGTGTATTTGGATATTTAAAGGTAATGCATTATTTTGAGCTCTATACATAACTGATAAGATATTATAGTCTACCAAATCATGGAACTTCAATAACTTTAGGTGATAGAATAATGTACTTGATGGATGACGATAATGCTTTCTAGTGATAATTCTTACAGCTCTTTTCTGTAATACAAAAATAGGTTTTGTGATTGTTTTACACGCATTCCCCCAAACATCAATGCAATAGATTAAGTGTGGAACAATGATTGTGTTATACAACAAATATAGAGCTTTATCATTTAATAGGTCTCTGTCTTTGTACAGTACTGCAATCGATTTAGCTATTTTTATTCTTACAGAATTTATGTGTTGTTTCCATGTCCACCTACATACTACTGTTTACATTCACTGTTTACATTTATTACTACTGTTTTCATTCAATACTACTGTTTACATTTATTACTACTGTTTACATTTACACTACTTTTTATATCTACACTACTGCTGGTAATATATATATATTTTTACTAGCCTTATTGCATATGCCACTTTACCTCTATACCAATATCAACTACCTCATACATATACTGTGTACATAAACTTCATATGCTGCTTTGTCACTCTATTACAAATGTCAATGCCAGAACTTTCATTTTATTTTATAGATATACTTTTTACACTTTTATACTACTATGCAAAAAACTCAGGACAGTATTACACTTTTGTTATTTCATTTTATGCTTATGTTTATTAAATGTTTAGTGTTTTAGTGTTGGTGTAACTTTTCATACTTTCATACTACTACTATGCAAAAACTACTATGCAAAAACTCAGGACAGTATTACACTTTTATTATTTCATTTTATGCTTATGTTTATTAAATGTTTTAGTGTTTAAATGTTTACTGTTGCACCGAGGGACAGAGAGAAATGCAATTTCAATCCTGTGTATGTCCTGTACATATTGCAGTTTTGACAATAAAGTTGACTTTGACTTTGAAATATGTAGTAAGTGAAATGAAGTTTTTGGGTGTAATCATCAGTGGTGGGATGTAACTAAGTACAAGTACTTTGTTGCTGTACTTAAGTACATTTTTCATGTATCTGTACTTTACTTAAGTAGAATTAAATGTGGGTACTTTTACTTTTACTCCACTACATTTTACATGAAGTATCTGTACTTTCTACTACACTACATTTCTATAATGTGTTGTGTTACAAGTTGGTTGGTTACAAGTTACATTCATATTGCAGTTTTTTGATTTGTCGTTAGTTTGAAAGTAACTGATGTCGAGAGAGGGGAGTTGGTCCATTGAATCACTGCAAAGTGGCAGGTAGCATTACACCTGCCTTCAAGAAGAACTGGACCAATGATGTATATTCTAGTATACAGTACTGTACAGGGAGTCAAAGTCAAAGTCAAAGTCAACTTTATTGTCAGAACTGCAATATGTACAGGACATACACAGAATTGAAATTGCGTTTCTCTCAGTCCCTCGGTGCAACAGTAACTATTTAAACATTGAAACACTGAAACATATAATAATAGACATAAGCATAAAATAGTAAAGCTGTAACACTGTCCTGAGTTTTTGCATAGTGGTACAAGAGTATGAAAATTTACACCAACTCTAAAACTAAAACACTAAACATTTAATGAACATAATACTGTCCTGAGTTTTTGCATACTAGTATAGAAAAAGTATAAAAAGTATAACTATAAAATAAACTAAAGGTTCTAGCATTGACATTTGCAAAGTGGCAAAGCAGCATATGAGTTAATGTACACAGTATATGTATGAGGTAGTAGTTGATGTTGTTATAGAGGCAAAAGTGGCATATGCAGTAAGGCACATTGGGCATCCTTAAATAAGGCTGGTCAGAGAATACTGTATATGTATCAGCAGTAGTGTAGATATAAAAGTAGTGTAAATGTAAACAGTAGTAATAAATGTAAGCAGTAGTAATAAATGTAAACAGTATTAATAAATGTAAACATTGAATGTAACCAGTAGTATGTAAACAGAGAATGTAAACAGTATTATGACTATAGGCAGTGATGTAATACAAACATTAGTGCAAATATGAGAAGTAGTGCAAACTGAATGAGCACATGACCGAGAGTTTAGTGAATAACCCTCGACTTACGGACGAGTTCCGGGCCGTTCGTAGGTCGAATTGCCGTATGTCGGAACCGATAGCATGTGCGTTCGTAAGTCCGGATTTTCGTCCGTAAGTTGGAATTCACATGGTGTTCGTTCGTAAGTCCGAGTTGCCGTAAGTCGAGGACTCCCTGTATATGTCATTGAGCTGGGCGCACCCAGCACCACTAACACACCCATAATGGATTCCACCACAGAGATTCAGCCAGAAGATACACAACACCCATGACCTTATTGAATGATTATTGAAAGACTGTTCAGTACAGCAGGACAGATCATTTCTCCTAAAAGAACCAGACTGGACTCAAAATCTTTGAAAACCAACTTCTTCTGAACTTGAACAAGAAATTCTTGCTGCAATATTAAAATGTGTCAGTTCATGGGATGTTAGGAGACAAGAGATGTCTCCAAATGTCTCAACACTCAGGTCCAAGTTTTGAAAATGGTGTCAGGAAGTTAAAATATTGTTCACTATTGACCCATTACAAGGTTGACTAGACAGTATTTTAACTAGAGTTGATGACAAACTGGAGTTGAAATGATCAGATATTCCTTTGTCAGGTCTAATGCTCCTTTTTTCAGGCGGACAACTTTTTACTTAATGTTTTTACTGCAGTTAAAATGACACATTGGTTTTATTTTGTGTTAAATAAAAACTTTCACAGGTAAAATCATTCTTATTTTGCTTAATTGGCGCAACTGGTAGAGCCGGTTCAAATCTCGGTCCGGGGGCCTTTCTGGGTGGAGTTTGCATGTTCTCTCCGTGCATGTGTGGGTTTCCTCTGGGTACTCCGGTTTCCTCCCACAGACCAAAAACATGTATGTTAGACTAACTGGTAACTCTAAATTGTCCCTAGGTGTGAGTGAGAGAGTGAATGGTTGTTTGTCTAAGTGTCCTTGTGATGGACTGGAGACCTGTCCAGGGTGTCCCCCGCCCCTCGCACTGTGATTGCTGGACATGGGCACGGCGACCTCGTGACTCTAAAAATGGAAGAAGCGGGTAAAGATAATGGATGGATGAACATTTAACTTTGCATGTCATCCCTGAAATTCTGATGCACAGAATCATAAGTCCAAGTGTGAACTGTGTCACAGAGTAAACACAATAAAAACATGTATTATCTGCAGCATTGTTCATTAAAATGACACAACATTATTAATGCATTACAGAAAATATACATATTGGCACACAATGGTATTGTAGACCATTGCATTAGTCAATACATTCAGCAAGTACTTTTACTTTTACTTAAGTAGAAATAGTAATATGGTACTTCTACTTTTACTAGAGTGCATTTTTATCTATTTATTTGTACTTTTACTTATAGAGTGTTTGAGTACTTTCTCCACCACTGGTAATCATTGATGATAAACGGTCATGCAAAAAGCATATAAATTCTGTAAAAACTAAAATATCTAAATCCACAACAGTACTGTAAAAAGTTAAGGATTTATTGAATGATAAAGCCTTGTATTAGCTGTATAATACAATTATAGTACCACATTTAATTTATTTTGTTGATGTCTGGGGAACAGCGTGCAAAACTATAACAAAGCTTTTATCTTACAAAAAAGAGCTATAAGAATTATAACAAGAATGCATTACTGTCATCCATCAAGTATATTATTTTGTAAATTGAAACTACGGAAGTTTTATGATCTGGTGGAATATAATGTGTTTTTATTAATGTATAAAGCACAGAATTACACACTACCTTCAAATATTCAAAAGCATTTTGTAAAAAGGAAAAGTTGTTATAATTTTAAGGGAACTGACATTTTTGTTAAACCACAGTATAACTAGTTTAAAGGGTCGGTCTACTTTAATACAGTATGGAACAGGTCTATGGAATAGTTTGGAAAATGATGTTAAAAAAGCTAAGTCAATGTCTATATTTAAGAAAATGATTGAGTAGATTCTTGAAAAGATATATATAAATGGTAAATATTAAATGTACTATAAATTGGTAAATTGTTACGAGTTATTTACTTGGTTCAAGGATAATCAACATTGTTTGAATTGATTGTTTGAATTGATTTTGTTTTAAGAAGGGGCAGATATTATAAGATTTTTTTCTTCTTCTGCTTCTTTTCATTTTAAATCTGTTTTTTTCCATATGGTTTGTAAATTGTTTCTTTTGTGTTTTAAATTAGAAATGAATAAAAATAAAAAATAAAAAAAATATTAAATATTAAATGTTAATTGAGTAATGCTCAGTGAATGGCTTTCAGAGCTTAAAGGGCATTTTAAGTTTTAATTTTCAAATGGACTAAAGACGCTGATTTGATCAGATTGTTGCTTTATTTTTAATTAAAGTATTTTTACACAGGCGTTTGTTGCAATCCAGACTTTTTAAGAACTAGTATGCTTTAATATCTATTTATTACTGACATGACTGTTTAGAAGCCTCGTTTTTTTAACAACTAATAACTTTGCAGCTAATCATTAAAAATTATTAATAATATTATTTCATGTATTTTGTGTTTTAAAAAAAATTAGCCCCCAGAGCAATGCCAGCCCAAGCCTCCATGGGGCCCTAAACAAAATTTGGTTTGGGGCCCTCTATTTCTGCTAATAATGTGGATTACTGTAATCAACAGTCAGATGATCAGATCATTCCCCCACCTAACATAAACTCATGACAACTCTGGCAGCACTGTTTATATTATCCTATATGTATAGTGTACTAAAAGTAACAAAAGAAAAAGAAAAACAATACCAGTATGCAATGTATTTTACAGCAAAAGTGTCATCTGGTTTATTATCTATGGTTTTAAACAACTGCAACAGTAATGTTCAAAATAATTTGTAGTGCAAGATCAACAACAAAAAAAACACAAAAATAACTTAGATGCATAAAAATTATTTAAATTGTGCAAAAACAGACATTAAATTGAGAAAATATAAAATACCAAGTAAATACTTAAATAATGTAAATGAACAATTACTTGAATTCACGTGAAATGGTTTAAAAAATAAATACAAAGTTGAATAATTAGTTCTTAAAACTATATAAATGTATGCAACAATTTGCAAAAGATAAACTTAAAACATTAAATAGAATCATATAGAAATCATTACTTTAAAAAAAAAATTCTACTTAGGGGGTGGGGGTGGTGGGGGGTTAGTGGCCCCGGTGCCCTAGTTTGTTTATGCCTTGGGCTGGCCCTGCCTCAGAGTCTGTGATGGGGATGACTCTCAACAACTACCACTAAACAACTTGGCTCGATATTTGTCAAATTCACTACGTTTTAGTCATTTTTGTGTTGTCTAAGATCAATTAGCTGTGGCAGACATTTTTATTTGGGTAAACATCAAAAGTTATTATTTTCTGAGACTTTCTTTAAAAGCCATACACTCGTTCTAGAGATAATTTGCTAACAGACAGAACGTTACTGTCAATTTTTTGAGCAAACATATTGCAGACTAGTACTCAAAGCATGTGTTGGAGTTGATGCTTAGTCACTTATTTTAGCTCAAATTTTGTAAAGTTTGCTGAATTAAAGCTGATTTTGGTGGCCATCTTGAACTGGATTGACTCCATAAATTAAAGAGTTATGGATGTACCTCTAATGGTAACATATTGAATATTTCAATAAAATCAGTTGACTGGTTCACGAGTTATTTTTGTCAACAAACACACACACACAATCTCTTTCCTTTCATTGCAGCAGGTGAAAAAAATACTTTGAATCTGTATCTTTTGATATTTTGTATTACATAATCCAAATCATAATTTTTTTGCACAAAACAAAAAATATATTTAAGGTCTAACGTTTCAGTTTTAACACCATAAGTCTCAATTTTCTAACTGATCCTCAAAGCATGTGATCACTTGTAATGTTTTGAGTGCACAACATCTTTTCACACAGCATGCTTTTACATACTTCAGTTGTATTTTCACTGCAATATATATTACTGGACTGACAGTTGGAGGGCATGTCTATACCAGACTCCTATTATTCCCTTTTTTTTTTTCCCCCTGAGGACAAGTGAAACTGTCAGGGAGTAACTGCAGAGTTTCAGCTCCCCGGGGCAAAGATTATTTTATTTAAAAAGGCCCACGCATGCTGGTCCTCACGTTGGTGTGGCAGCCAAATGGATCAACGCCAAAAGGCACACAAGTCTCCAGAGTTGCAAGAAGTGTGGGAAACCCTGAAAGAACCCAGAGAGGGAGTGTGAGCAATTAGCTACAAATGGATTGCGCAACTGAGAAGTGAACCTGAGCATGGAGGGGTTGGGATGGATGAATTATAAGAGATGTGCAGGGGCATGCAGGAAAGCACCTGACCCACCGTGAGAAACATCAGATCTTTCAGGCACACGCTCAGCTGAAGTCACGGCAGAAACGCTTGTCCTCCACACGCACAACAAGGCGTGGTTGGTGCTTTAAATCAAAAAGTGCTGATCTTTTTTAGAAACTGAACATGTTTGTTCCTATCTGCAATGAAATCTGACCTTCTGTTTTTAGCCTCTTGTTTTTTTTTTACAGACTTGAGATTCTTATTTAAGGGTTAAAATCTAAGGCCATGAGAAAACGCTCTGAATTGGATTCACAAGGTCGGGAAGGGGATGCCCAAAGCAAGAGAAAACAAATTCTATCAAAACCAAATATAGAAACGAATCCTAGAGAGGTCTACACAGAGTGCAAGAAAACAGGGTGATTTCTTTGAGATTGACCTCTGCAGCTTGAACTCTGGCTGATCATAGCACTCATAGATATGGATCCTGACCCAGAGCACAGTGGCGTTCCTTCCTTCCTTCTGTGAGAGCTGAGGCCAGAGATCGTGATAAAACCTTGCTCTCTTTTGGCTAGAACTACATGATGTCATCCGGCTATCAGACCCGAAAGTCCAAACAGAGCTGGAGATAACAGTGGTGGTTGACACCCAAATTCTCAGCACAGTGAATTTAAGAAAAGCACAGTGACCTCAGGGTCTACACACACATAAAAAGAATGCATTGCTGTGTGTGAACCAATTTCATTTTCTGATGCAGAATAATTGCTGAGTGCTGAACAATTGTTGACATTTGCTGAAAGAAAAACTGTTGCTGAAGCTAAAAGAAGCAGCTAAAAGGTACAATGAGCAAAACAATAGTTGAAAATGGCAAACTGTTAGCTAAAATCTGAAATGCTTTTTTTTGAATTAGTCATTTAAATCAGTCCGTTTAAGATAATTAGAAATGTCTCTTGTTTATGTGATGTCATAATGACAACAGAGGTGACGCATTAGTAAGCTACAGCTGTAGCCTTCACCCTTTTTAGGTCTGACTGTATTGATTGCTTTGCAAGTCAGTGGAATTTGTTTATGTCTGTTTTTTTATATTATTATTTTATTAGTTGGTTTTCTATTACTGTATATCCAGTGACTTAGATTACAAGCATGTCTTGAAGACATAAATCCTGGATGACCCTAGAGTTTCTGCTTTTAAACTCAGACAAGACTGAGGTTGTGGTTTTTTAAACCCGAGCATCTTAAAAACGTTGCCGCCTTTCACTTCCTCTGGTCTTTGGGTCTTCCTCTTTCCTCACACACTATTTTGGCCTCCAGTTTTAATGTAAAAGATCTTGTGATCAGGACCTGTCTCTTAACCCCCTCATTGAAAATGTTACGAGAACCACTTTTCTCCAACTGCGTAATATCACTACAATGAATAACATCTTGTCAAAAAAATATGCAGAAAAACTGATTCATGCATTTGTCACATCAAGGCTGGGCTATTGCAATTTTTTATTGTCTGGGTGTTCAAAAATATCTTTAAAAAGTCTTCAGCTGATCCAAAATGCTGCTGCCAGAGTTTTAATGAGAGTTAGTAGGAGAGATCATATCGCTCCAGTTTTAACTTCTCTCCATTGGCTCCCTGTCAAATTTAGAATTGAATTCAAAATCTTACTTCTAACCTACAAAACCCTCAACAACCTAGCTCCATCTTATACAGGTAGTCCCCGAGTTACGACGGAGTTCCGTTCCTACGGCGCGTTGAAAGTCGAAAATCGACGTAAGTCGGAAAACACATACACACTGGCCGCCACACGTACATGTACGGTACTGTACAGTTACCAAGCAATTTGCCTATCCTAACACAGTACCCTACATAATTATCAAAAAATACATACAGTACATTTGGAGCCATAATGAAGGAAAAATAGTTAAATTCTTACTGGTAGCTGTTGAAGTCATCCTCCGCCTGTTAGCATGTTAGCTCAGTGTCCCTCCAACATCTGAAGCTGCCTGTAGTTTGCGCAGTCCAAACTGTTTACAGTAAGGCCTGTTAGCATGTTAGCTCCATACATTTGGAGCCATAATGAAGGCAAAAAAGAGTTGATAACTTACCGGGAGCTGGTGATGCCGTTTCTCCGCGTGTTAGCATGTTAGCTCGGTGTCCCAGCAACATCCGAGGCCACGAAGATGTTCCTCCGCCTGAGACGTCTACAAAGTTCACCGAGCGTTTCCAGCTCATGTATCCGAGCGTAGCAACCTCTGATCGGACACACGGTCTGTCCAAAGCCGGCTGTCGAAGCCGGAGCTAACCGAAGCTAACCGAAAACTGCCGGACACTGCAGAAAACTGCCGGACACTGCCGGAAACTATGTAAATCGGCTTCAAAATAATAATAATAATAATAATACTTTATTTATAAAGCCATTTAAAACAACCACAGCTGCAACAAAGTGCTGTACACATAAAATCAAGAACATTTAAACACATAAAATAAGATTTTTCAATTTTTCTAAAAAAATTGTTATGAGATGCGTTACGTAACCCCGAAACGTCGTAAGTCGAGGCCTTCGTAAGTCGAGGACTACCTGTATTACAGATCGTATTTTTCCATACTTTCATAACAGATAACTTTGCTATCAGACTGCAGGTTTACTCGCAGTTCCTAGAGTTTCCAAAAACAGAATGGGAGGAAGATCTTTCAGTTATCAGGCTCCTCTCTTGTGGAACCAACTTCCAGTTTTGGTCCGTGAGGCTGATGCATGGATTTCTTTTAAACTAGGCTGAAGTCTTTCCTTTTTGATGAGGGTTGACTTGGGTTTCCTGAGCTGTCCCTTAGTTATGCTGCTTTAGGCTTAGACTGCTGAAAGACAAAAAACTGACCACATTTCTTAACTCTGTTGTCTTTACCTGTTTGTATTTGTAATTATTTATATCCTTGACATGGATTTTTAGTCTTTCTTCCAATAGAAAATACACCTGAACCTGCTGTTCTGTGTTTGTTTGTTTCTCCTTCCTGTTCCTCTCAAACCCAGCCGGTCGAAGCAGATGGCTGCTCATGAGCCTGGTTCTGCTGGAGGTTTCTTCCTGTTGGGAGGTTGTTTTTTTTCCACTGTGTCCATGCTCATTACGAGAGACTGTGATGACATGAAGATCCAACGCAATCTGCTTGTTTCCTTAGAGAACAAACTTTTACTAATGGGCTTTTTTATGCATATGAATGTTTCTGTTCGGTGCCCTGAGATGACTTCTGTCATGTGACTTGGAGCTATATATACCACCAGAAAGCATTACTGTCATCCATCAAGCACATTGTTTTATCACCTGAAGTTATTGAAGTTCCATGATTTGGTAAATTATAATATTTTATCAGTTATGTATAGGGCTCAGAATAATGCACTATACCTTCAAATATCCAAAGGCATTTTGTCAAAAGACAAAGTTGTTATAATCTTAAGGGGACAGAGATATTTGTAAAACCAAAATTCAGAACTAGTTTGAAGGGACGTTCTACCTCAATCCAGGGAATTGGATTATGGAATGGTTTGGAGAATGAAGTTAAAAATGCCAAGTCAATGTTTACATTTAAGAAAATGATCAAAACTAAATTGTTAAAAAAAAA
>JBBPBX010046483.1:0-15036 GCA_038048925.1 Garcialebias charrua | reverse complement strand
CTGACTTGACAAAGGTCAGTTTTCATATGATACAAACTGTTTTTAACTGTTTTTGAAAAACTTCTGGTCTGTGACATAAATATACGAATAAACAATATTAATTTCAACATTCCTCTTATTTGGTGTGTTTTATGTTTGCAAGTTCCTTTTAAAAACGTTGCAAGTTGTTTAAAACACATTTAATAAGTTGCTATGATAGAAACACAGTAAACAGTATTTACTTTTCTGATGCAAACAAGTTCTCATGAACATTAGCATAATGTTCATTTATGGTGAGAGTGTTGTTGGAGCTCCTTCTGATGCCTCCAGTCAGGTGATTTCATGGATGAAGGAGGAGTCCTCAAGCTGCTCCTCTCTGCTGCACATCCTGTCTCAGGTATCATCTCGAGGTGGTCCCAGTGAGCAATACAGTACATCCAAAAACAGGAAGCATAAGGTGAAAGATTACACAAGGAGCGCCATTTCCTCATTTCAATTTATCCCACAATACCACAGAACAAAAGAAAAGGTTATTTTAACTGTCAGTTATTCTGCTGACAGAGGTTTGTTCACTCACCTTTGTTTCATGAGACCGAAAATCAGACCAGAGCTGTGGGATAAAAGCAGAGATTAAGCTTTGTCAGGTGGAGGAAAAACATGTCAGTAAAGTGTTAGAGAGGCACAGGAAACCTGAAGAGATCAGGAAGCTGGTAAAAATCTTAAAACCAGCTTCAAAAACAGGCTGGGATTAATAAAATCAGACCTTTCTTTCATGTGATGCTGAGGTTATTGGGAACAGCTGTTCAGGTTACGCAGGAAAAATAGAAGAGCAGAAGAAGACATAAAGATGGCTGCTGGGGAAGAAACCAATGCTTCTGTTTTTGGTCTAACAGCAGGAATGTTCGATTAAAACCTCCTTTAATGCAATCATTTTTAGTTTGTCAGTTCTTGCAGTGTGGTGTTGTTGAAGCAGACGACTGTTGTGTGGGGCACCACAGGGTTCTGTTACAGAGCCAGTCCTGTTCTTGACAGATCTTAAATAAACTTGACATCTCCGACCACAGTTATCCTGACAACACACAGCTGCACGGTTCCATTAAGAGTTTATTTAAAATGTCAGAATTATGAACAACTGAGAACCTGTTAGAAATTATTTAAAAATAATTTATTTCCATCAAACTCTGATAAAGCAGAACATCTCATAGAAAAAAAATCACAAACAATCAGATATAGTCTTCATCAAATATTTAATTTGTTGGTAAGGGATGGTCAGTTTCACAGAAATTCAAAAATATTACAGAGTTTTAGTTGGCTCACGAGCGTCAGTTCTGATCTGTCTCTGCTTTATTAAATTACATCAGTTGTAATCCCACAGATTGAGAGAAAAAACGGTTGATAAACAAATCTGCTAATATACATAGATTGCCCCAACCTACATACCATACCATACCATACCATACCATACCATACCATTTTATTTATAAAGCACTTTAAACAGGAACAAGTCCACACCAAAGTGCTGGACAAACAAACACGCAACAGGCAACACAGACAATGAAGTACAACACGAAAAACATAAAAACATTGCAGATCATAAATCAAACGATCCAATACAAATCAGCTGGCATTGAAAGCAATGGAGTAGTAGTGAGTTTTTAACCGGGATTTGAAAACCGAGAGGGAGGGGGCCTGTTTGATGAGCAGCGGTAACTCGTTCCAGAGTCTTGGGCCTGCTACAGAGAACGCCCTGTCACCCCTGCGCTTAAGGCGAGTTTCTGGAACTATTAAGAGTACCTGATCCTCTGACCTCAAAGCACGTGGAGGGACATATGGGTGTATCAGATCCGAGAGATAGGCGGGGGCGAGACTGTTCAGCGATTTGTAGACATACATGAGAATTTTGAATTGGATTCGAAGATGAACCGGTAGCCAGTGAAGGGAGGCCAAGACTGGTGTAATGTGCTCTCTTTTGCGTGTGCTGGTTAAAAATCGGGCAGCTGCGTTCTGAACCAGTTGTAATCGTGCAATGGTGGCTTGACTGACGCCAAACAGAAGTGAATTGCAGTAATCGAGCCTAGATGTAATGAATGCGTGAATCACTGTCTCCAGGTGCTTTTTGGATAATATGGGCTTCAGCTTAGACAGACGCCTCAGCTGGAAAAAACAGGATTTGACGATCATGTTTACATGACTGTTGAGTTTCATGGAAGGATCCATTATCACTCCCAGATTTTTGACTTTTTGTTTTTCGGACAGGGGTAGAGCAGACAGGTCAATGCAGTGGTTTGAGGTTGTGTCATTGGGAAGGAACAATATGGCTTCAGACTTCTTATCATTGAAGCTTAAGAAATTTAAAGCCATCCAGTCCCTGATGTCAGCCAGGCAGTCGAGCAGAGGTTGAATAGAGCCTGTACCATTTTGTCTTAGGGGGAAGTAGATTTGACAGTCATCAGCGTAGAAGTGGAAAGGTATATTGTGTTTCCGGAAAATAGCACCGAGTGGCAGCAGGTATAAGGAGAACAAGAGAGGACCCAGGATGGACCCCTGCGGAACCCCCCATTTAAGAGCCGCCACTGCAGAAGTAAAATCATTGATGGACACACAAAAAGACCTGTCAGAGAGGTAGGATCTGAACCAGTTTAGGGCTGATCCTGAGATGCCCACCCACTGCTCCAACCTAGCAATGAGGATCTCATGGTCGATGGTGTCGAAAGCGGATGTGAGGTCCAATAGGACAAGCAGCACAGAGTCACCAGTATCTGTGGATAGGAAGATGTCGTTAAAAACCTTCAGTAGGGCAGTCTCAGTGCTGTGGAGGGATTTGAAGCCAGACTGGAATAGCTCGGGGATAGCGTGATCCTCCAGGAAGCACTTTAGTTGGGACTCAACTATTTTCTCTAGAAGTTTAGAAACAAATGGGAGTCTGGAGACAGGCCTGAAATTGGATAATACTGACGGGTCGAGGTTTGGTTTTTTCAGGAGGGGTTGAACAGCAGCATGTTTTAATGATTTTGGCACCACACCCGAGGATAGACTGCTATTTACAATCGAGAGAATGGAGGGACCTAGAGTGTGAAAAACCTCCTTTAGAAGCCGAGGGGGGACCACATCGAAGGGGGAGCCAGATGGTTTCAGGCTGCACATGACCTGCTCTAGAGAGGACAGAGAGACTGGTTCAAAATGTTCAAACACAGCAACAGATTGAGGTGGGATGGATGGATCGTGAGATGGAGGAGAAATGAGAGCCCTGGTGGTTGCGATTTTATCTAAAAAGAAATGTTGGAAGTTCTCGCACAGCTCAGTCGAGGCTTCCATGGGTGATTGTTCAGTGAGGTGGAGAACAGAGTTTAGGGTGGAGAACAGAACTCGAGGGTTACGAGAGTTTGCAGCAATGATATCAGAGAAGTATTGTGATTTAGCAGTTTTCACTGCTTTCTGATATCGGCGCCAGCTCTCTTTTACCATCTCAAAAGAGACCTGCAGACTGTCTTTTTTCCATTTCCTCTCCACCTTTCGGCATTGCTGCCTGGCAGCTCTGGTCGTGTCATTCAGCCACGGTTCGGCCCTGAGTTTTGGTCTTCTCGGTTTAATAGGCGCCACTTGATCCAAAGCCTTTAAACAAACAGAGTCAAACTGGTTTGTCAGCTCCTCAGTGCTGGAGAGGAACCCCGGGGGCTGAATTAACATGTCATTGTTGTAAACCTCAGTGAAACGTGCGGCAGTTAAATGGTTAACATTCCTGCCTTTACGTGCAGGAATGCATGTTTTAGGGGTTACATGGGGGATGGTGAACTGAAAATTGACTGGCCTATGATCCGAGAATACATTGTCTCCTATTTCAAGGTTTGAAACGGTCACATCACATGTTAAAACAAGGTCCAACAAATGTCCACGCTGCTGTGTGGAAGAGTTCACGTGTTGTGTTAAATTAAATGAGTCCAATAAATCTAAAAAGTCCTTAACCATGGGCTTCTCAGGACAACACACGTGCAAGTTGAAGTCGCCTGAAATGACGACCCGAGAATATTTAGCTGTAATTTCAGCCAAGAAATCAGAAAACTCGCTGATGAAGTTCTTGGAACGAGGCGGCCGGTAGACAAGAGCACACAAAGTTACAGGTGAATGTCCTAGTTCAAACACAGTCAGCTCAAAGCTAGAGCAGGAGACTGGAATGGACAGTTGTTTACAGTCAAAAGTTGATTTGAATATTGTTAATAATCCACCACCACGACCTGATGGTCGCGGGTCGTTAAAAAACAAACAGTTTGGTGGTATTATTTCCGTCAATGCGCTGGACTCACCCGGCGACATCCACGACTCTGTGATGCAGAAAAAGTCCAAGTCGTGATCTTCAAAGTAATCCCTGAGGATGAACGTTTTGTTGCAAACAGATCGGGCGTTGACAACACAGAATTTGATGATATCCGAGCTAGCCGCTGATGAGCTGCTAGCAGCTGATGAGCTAACAGCTGGTGGGGGAGCGCACGTCCGCGGCTCGCTTCCCACAAAGAGCTGCTCCGGCCGCAGATCCCCGTTGTTTTCCTGGTCCGTGCACGCGGGAGACTGGCGATGAGAATCGAGACCATCAGCTGAAGACAGCGAGGCAGAACGCCGGGCTCTGAGCTTCACCAGCCGGCCAGCTCGAGAGCCGCGTTTCTTTCTCCGAGTCGATCGATTTCTCCGTGCAGGCTGGTGCGAAGAGCGGAGGTAAACGGGCAGCTCGTCTCCGAGCAACGGGGGTAGAGGGGGTCGCCCCGAGGTACGCTCATACTGGCCCGAATCAGCGACATCCGCGGCAGCAAACCGTAAATCCAGAAGCTGCTTCCGATCATAAACCAGCAGTGTACTTATGTCTCCAATGAAGAACAAACAAAACACAAAAATTCCAAACACCCACAGGAGAGGCGGATATGCAGCCATGCTTATGGGCGCCATCTTGGAACATGTTTGCTCCAACCCACATTGTTTGCTCCAACCCACATTGATTGCTCCAACCTATGTAGATTGCCCCAACTTACACAAATTGCTCCAACCAACATAGATTGTTCTAACCCACACAGATTGCTCCAACCTAGATTGCTCCAACCAACACAGATTGCCCAAACCCTCCAACTTACGTAAATTGCTCCAACTTACATAGATTGCTCCAACCAACATAGATTGTTCTAACACACACATATTGCTCCAACCCACATAGATTGTGCCAACCTACATAGATTGCCCCAACCCACATACATTGCTCCACCCACATAGATTGCTTTAACCCACATAGATTTCCCCAACCTACATGGATTGCTCCAATCTACATAGATTGCTCCAACCAACCTAGATTGCCCAAACCCACACATATTGTTCCAATTAACCCACATAGTTTGCTCCAACCCACATAGATTGCTCCAACCTACATAGATTGACCCAACCTCCATATATTGCTCTAACCCACATAGATTGCCCCAACCTACATAGATTGATCCAACCTACATAGATTGTTCCACCTCACCTATATTGCTCCAACCTACATAGATTGCCCCAACCCATATAGATTGCTCCAATTAACCCATATAGTTTTCTCTAACCCAGATAGATTGCCCCAACCTACATAGATGGCCCCAACCTACATAGATTGCTCCAACCTACATAGATTGCCCCAACTTACATAGATTGCTCCAACCCATATAGATTGCTCCAATTAACCCATATAGTTTTCTCTAACCCAGATAGATTGCCCCAACCTACATAGATGGCCCCAACTTACATAGATTGCCCCAACTTACATAGATTGCCCCAACCCATATAGATTGCTCCAATTAACCCATATAGTTTTTTCTTACCCAGATAGATTGCCCCAACCTACATAGATGGCCCCAACCTACATAGATTGCTCCAACCTACATAGATGGCCCCAACCTACATAGATTGCTCCAACCTACATAGATTGCCCCAACTTACATAGATTGCCCCACGCTCCATATATTGTTCTAACCCACATAGATTGCCCCAACCTACATAGATTGCTCCAACCCACATAGATTGCTCCAACTCACATAGATTGCTCCAACCTACATAGATTGCTCCAATTAACCCATATAGTTTTCTCTAACCCACATAGATTGCCCCAACCCACATAGATTGCTCTAACACACATTGATTGCCCCAGCCCACATAGATTGCTCTAACCCACATTGATTGCCCCAACCCACATAGATTGCTCTAACCCACATAGATTGCCACAGAACCATCATTCCTACAAAGTACACTTGACACAATGTTCACTTTCTCAATGATACTGAATCAAATAAATTATGACATGTACAGGGAAATAATATTGTACAACACATAAACATTGTGATGTACAGTACCAGGAAGCAGATCAATAAATAATATACAGTATTTCCTTCAGAGCTGCTCCTGACAGCATGACTCCAATAATCAAGCAACAAGATCATCGGTTATTTTTTTTTATCATCTGAGGTTTTTTTTTTTACTTTTCAAAATATGGTTGGTGCCAAACCTGCATTGAAAATTATTATTCATGCTTTTATTTCCTCTTGTTTAGTCAACTGTAATGCACATTTTACTGGTTTTAACTTCAAATCAGCTTTTGATTGTCTTCAGAACACACAGCTTCTGTTTTATTGTGTCCTGAGTGAACTTCATGGTTCTGTACTGTCAGATGCCTGAGTTTGAGAATTTATTTGTTATGGCCTTTCACTTTGACTTGGGCCCTCCGGTCCTCTAACCAGAACCTGTCAGTTCCTCAGATTTGATTTAAAACCAGAGGGGACCAGTCGCACCTCGACTGTGAAATGAACTCTTGTTTTTACAGGGATCGACAGCTTTGAGTCTGTTCAAGAGTCTCCTTTTTTTAACAGATGTTTTTATTTAAACAAGTTTTTAGAACAAGCCACTCCTCGCAAGCTATGAATTCAAACAATAAAAAGAGTCATCCTGAATTATGTCAAATGGTGCAATACACATATGCAATTCTGAAATGTGAGTATGTGCTCAATGTAACCACTTTTAATACTTTCATATTTTAGTCAACAAATATGAGCATAAATGCATAAATAAATACAGCAGAATTGATGATGTCTTGATCTCCAGCAGCTCGTCCATTGTTGATGTATTTTCAGTCGCCTCAAGCTCACATGATTGTTGACAAATTTTCATAAATTTTGTTGACAGATTCTTTATTTTAAGGATACGTCAATAAATGAAAATAAATTAGCAAATTTAGATACCTTTGGGATATTTTTTAGCAGTCTTTTTGTTGAAATGAATAGCTTTAAGATATTTTTAATAACAAGTTGTATTTCTTTTTCTTTCTTTTTTTATACAGTTTGTTCATGTATGTGCTGTTTTATTGTATTTTGTAATTTTTGTGAAGCACTTTCTGAATTTATTTTATTATTTTATAAATAAACTTTTATGATCAGAGTCTTTCTCATTATTTAACCCTAGCAGGTCTGACGTCTAAATGTCCGTTTTGGTATAATTTTGAATTTACCCTTATATTCCATCCATCCATTTTCGTCCGCTTATCCGGGGTCGGGTCGCGGGGGTAGTAGCCTAAGTAGGGAGGCCCAGACTTCCCTCTCCCCAGCCACTTGGAGCAGCTACCCTTATATTTCCATCATAAAAACTATTTACCTTGCTTTGTTTGGTATTGTGGTGGACCACTAGGGGGCTCTACTCACACCCAGTGGACCGAATGTGTTACAGGATGCTTTTATTGTGAAAGGTCCAGAGGACCGGATGTTGTGTTGGTATATAAGGCGGTGTTGGGTGGTTTTCCCGCCAGTTGAGTAGGAGTTGATTAAAAGTGAAGAACTACATCCCGTCTCCTGTGTCGTCTCTTCACCACCTCCTACACTGGTGACCTACGTGAACTGAATATGACGACATCTGAAGGTCCAGCCAGCTCTCCTCAGCTGTCCGCGGTTGTGGAACCCCCACCGGCGGCCCCGCTCGCTTTTGCGGTGGCCGTTAAAATCCCGGACTTCTGGCTGCACGCACCTCGGTCGTGGTTCGCCCACGTCGAATCACAGTTCGCTCTTCGCGGGATCTCTGCAGACGACACCAAATACCACCATGTGGTCGCTTCACTGGACCCATTGTCCACCCAGCGGGTAATGAGCCTGCTCGAAGACCCTCCTGCACAGGGAAAATACGACGCCCTCAAGGAGCTCCTTCTGCAGCGTTACACGCTCTCAGACGCGGAGCGCGCCGAGAAACTGTTTTCCCTCTCTGATTTGGGCGACGGCACAGCTCTCGAGCTCATGGAAGGCATGTTGTCTTTGAGAGGATCAACAGACTGTGAGTTTCTTTTTCTACACCTCTTCCTCCGCCGGCTTCCGGCTCCAGTGCGCACAGCCCTGGCCAACTCCCCGTTTCTGCAGCAGAAGGATTACCGCTCGCTGGCCCGCGAAGCCGACCGCATCCTGCTGGCTGCGAGGACGTTCGCGGTCCAAGCGGCGGTCCCCGGATCTCCAGCGGCGCCCGAGCTTCAAGCATCGCCCTCAGCGCCGGACGAGCCAGTGGTCGTAGCAGGAGTCGCCCGCAGGCGGTCAGGAGCTGCCTTTTGTTTCTTCCACCAGCGTTTTGGCGCCAAAGCACGACGGTGTGTCCCACCGTGCAGTTTCAAGCCGCAGGGAAACGAGTACGCCAGCGCCCGCTAGCAGTCGCGGCCGTTGGCGACAAGGAAAGGCTGCTTTTCATCGAAGACTCGAGGTCGGGGAGGCGGTTCCTGGTGGACTCCGGCTCGCAGAAGAGCCTCGTTCCCCCGACCGGCTCCGACAGGTTAGCAGAAGGCTGCGGGCCGCAGCTAACCGCGGCTAACGGCTATCCCATCAAGACGTTTGGCGAAAGGTTGGTGACTGTTCGTTTCCATGAACGGGACTTCCAGTGGAACTTTGTGGTAGCTGCTAGCTCAGTCCCTATTTTAGGGGCTGATTTTCTTTGTGCTCACGGGCTCCTGGTTGATTTAGCTAACAGACGTTTGATCGACGCTGTGTCTTTTTCGTCACTGCCTTGTGAGACGCGAGGAGCTGGGCCTTTAATGCATGCTAACTTTTTAGCTTCGGGTAATGTGTTTCAGCGTTTATTGTCTGAATTCCCCTCGCTGACTGTTCCTGATTTTGCAAACACAAACACAAAACATGGGGTCGAACATTATATTCCCACAACGGGCCCCCCGGTGTTCGCACGTGCACGCCGCCTTGATGCTACTAAGCTAGCAATAGCACAGGAAGAGTTTGCTAACATGGAGCGTTTAGGCATCGTGCAGCGCTCAAACAGTCCGTGGGCCTCCCCCCTCCACATGGTGCCCAAGGCAGATGGCAAATGGCGTCCATGTGGGGATTTCCGCCGCCTTAATAACATCACAGAGAACGATCGTTATCCCATCCCCCACATCCAGGATTTTTCAGTGCACCTGGCTGGGACCTCCATTTTTTCTAAAGTAGATTTAGTACGGGGGTACCACCAGGTTCCTGTGCATGTGGAGGATGTCCCTAAGACCGCTGTTATCACGCCTTTCGGCCTTTTTGAGTTTTTGCGCATGCCTTTTGGTCTTAAAGGTGCAGCACAAACATTTCAGCGGTTGATGGATTCAGTCCTAAGGGGTCTGTCCTTCGTATTTGTGTACCTGGATGACGTCCTGGTGGCTAGCAGCTCGGCTGAGCAGCACTTGTCCCACCTCCGTGAGGTTTTTCAGCGCCTGGCAGCACATGGCCTGATTGTAAATACAGCGAAATGCCAGTTTGGGCTGCCAGTCATTGACTTTTTGGGCCACCGCATTTCTGCAAGTGGTGCCGTCCCGTTACCAAACAAAGTGCAGGCGGTGTCAGATTTCCCACAGCCCCAGTCTGTTAAAGCGCTACAAGAATTTTTGGGAATGGTTAACTTCTATAACCGTTTCCTCCCCAGGGCAGCACAACTGCTGCGTCCGCTCTATGGAGCGCTGAAAAAGAAAAAGCCCAACGACAGCGTGGACTGGACACCAGAACGCCTACAGGCATTTGGTGATGCTAAAGCTGCACTGGCCACTGCTGCCCTTTTGGCCCATCCATCCCCAGCGGCGCAAATAGCTTTAACAACCGACGCATCTGATGTTGCGGTGGGGGCTGTGTTAGAACAGCAGGTTTCCGGGGTTTGGCAGCCGCTTGCATTTTTCAGCCGTACGCTGCGGGACAATGAGCTGAAATACAGTGTTTTTGACAGAGAGTTGCTGGCGCTTTACCTGGCCACACGCCATTTCAGGTTTTTCCTGGAGGGCCGCCGGTTCACTGCATATGTTGACCACAAACCCTTGGTGTTTGCGATGTCAAAAATTTCTGACCCCTGGTCTGCTCGCCAGCAACGCCACCTCGCAGCGGTGTCTGAATTTACTACAGACATTCAGCATGTGGCTGGAAAATCCAACGTGGTGGCCGACTGTCTCTCCCGGGTGCTGATCTCTCCCGTATACGTTGGCATCGATTTTTCTGCTATGGCTGCGGACCAACGTAGCGACGCAGAAATACTCGAGCTCCAGTCCGGGCCCACGGGCCTCGAGTTGGAGGAACGGCAGGTGAATGACGGAGGTCCCCTCCTGCTCTGTGATGTTTCTACTGGCAGGCCCCGCCCCCTGGTTCCAGTTTCATGGCGACGCCGCGTTTTTGACTCCTTACATTCCCTTTCTCATCCAGGTGTTAGAGCCTCGGTGAAACTGGTCAGTTCAAAGTTTGTTTGGCCCGGTCTGCGTAAAGCAGTTAAGGAGTGGGCAGCAGCGTGTGTCCCATGCCAGCGCGCTAAGGTTAACAGGCACACCAAAGCACCTTTGGAACCCTTCTCCATCCCAGGTCGGCGGTTTGATCATGTGCACGTAGACCTGGTGGGCCCTCTGCCTCCATCACAAGGTTTTACTCATCTGCTGACTATGATAGACCGGACCACCAGGTGGCCTGAGGTGGTTCCTTTGACATCCACGACATCTGCAGTGGTGGCCCGGGCATTTTTGTCTACCTGGGTGGCGCGTTTTGGCCCCCCTTCAGACATTACATCAGACCGGGGCCCGCAGTTTGTTTCTGAACTTTGGTCTACCATGGCCAAGGGTCTGGGGACTAACGTTCACAGGACCACCGCTTACAACCCCCAAGCTAATGGTTTGTGTGAACGGTTTCACAGATCATTGAAAGCTGCACTGCGTGCTGCATTGACCGGTGACAACTGGATTGACCGTCTTCCCTGGGTTTTGTTGGGTTTACGTACCGCAACCAAAGAGGACCTGAGCTCTTCCCCGGCTGAACTGGTTTTCGGTCAACCTGTGCGCGTCCCCGGTGAGTTTTTACCTGAGGTACCCTCACCACAGTTTGCTCCACCGTTGCTCCATTTTTCACCTCAGGAGGCCCCTTTTCGTGTCCCTGGCCCGGTACATCATTGTTTACCGCAGTCATTTGTCCCTAAGAGTCTGGAGTCCTCTAAATTTGTTTTTGTCAAACACAATGCACACAGGACACCACTACAGCCTTTGTATGATGGACCGTTTCGGGTTCTTCAACCAGGTCCAAAACATTTCCTTTTAGATTTAGGGGGTCGTACTGAGACTGTCTGTATCGATAGGCTTAAACCAGCTCATGTTGTGTCAGATGATCAGGTTGTTACGGCCCAGGCTCCTCGCAGGGGCAGACCTCCATCCACATTGTTAACGGACTGCTGTCCCCCTGCCAGAGACTCTCAACATCCATTGGAGCCCGAATCTTCTGCAGGCCCTCCTCGGAGCCCTCCGCTTCATCAGACTGGTTCTGCAGGGCCCAGGTTCAGCCGTTCTGGTCGTTTAATCAAACCTAAAATGCGGGACTAGTGATGGACCTTACTGGGTGTTCTGGGGGGGCGTGTGTGGTGGACCACTAGGGGGCTCTACTCACACCCAGTGGACCGAATGTGTTACAGGATGCTTTTATTGTGAAAGGTCCAGAGGACCGGATGTTGTGTTGGTATATAAGTGGTTTTCCCGCCAGTTGAGTAGGAGTTGATTAAAAGTGAAGAACTACATCCCGTCTCCTGTGTCGTCTCTTCACCACCTCCTACAGTATCATCTTTTTCAGCACAACCTCAGCTTCATGATTCTACAGTTTTTGTTTCATTTTGACAAAATGCATTATCACATTGGAGCAAAAATAACATAAAAAAATGAAATCCGTGTTAGTAAAACATTGATATGTTTATGCTGGTGAAGATTCTCATTCGTCCAGGACATGATGAAATCAAAAAAGGCGTTATGATATGTTTACTATGAAATTCACAAAAATATTGAACGAACCATTTTGACAGCCTAAAATTAAAATTTCATTGGTTTATTTTAAGAATTTGTGTACAAACTTAGTAAAAACGAATTAGTATACATATTTTTACATCATAAAGTGGGCAATTTCTCATGCGTTTTTTTTACCACTATTTACACTATGAGTCAAAACAAATATCTCCATCACAAATTATTTGTGTTGTTTTCCCTTTCATTCTGACAAACACACCAAAAACCGACTACAAAACTCTGCACACACACTAACGCACACTAAATAATCAAAAAACCAAATAAAACAGCAAAAGTCTGACCTGTAAACAGTGCTGGGTCCCACTTCTCAAGCCGTGCGCGTTGTTTAAAGAGACTATTTAAAGGTATGACGTCATGCCCGCTCTACAGCGGGCTTCAACAGTCTCAAGCACAGCATCCATCCATCATCAAAGTTCATGCTCAGTCATCCAGGTACCAAATCCAATAATTCTCAGTCAGGTCATCTGGACAGTTTCTTTTTTATAGAAACGTTTCACCCTCACTCCAGAGGGCATCATCAGTCAGAGGAGTTCCAGTAAACTGTTTTCCCACCAAGCAGTAAACTCCTCAAGTGGACCAACCAGCTTGCTGGAGCCAAGATGGACCCGACTGAGAATTATTGGATTTGGGACCTGGATGACTGAGCATGAACTTTGTTGCCTTGAACCACTTTGGCTGTGGCTGCCGGTCTGGGAGGAGTCGACGAGGAACAGGACGGCCCAGAAACCATCTTGGCTCCAGCAAACTGGTTGGTCCACTTAAGGAATGTACTGCTTTGTGGGGAAACAGTTTTCTGGAACTCCTGTGACTGATGAAGCCCTCCAGATAGAGAGTGAAACGTTTCTATAAAAAATTTAACTGTCCAGATGACCCGACTGAGTATTCATGGATCCATCCATCATCTTTACCCGCTTCTCCATTTTCAGTAACATGGGTCACTGGTGCCCACGTGCAGCAGCCATCACTGTGCGAGAGACGGGGGACACTCTATCACTCACACCTGGGGACAATTCAGAGTTACCAATCAGCCTAACATGCATGCTTTTGGTCTGTGGGAGGAAACCAGAGTACCGTCATGCATGGAGCATACAAGCTGCACCCGAAAATCAAAAAACGTTTTTGTGTGCTGATGTTGCACCAGTTTGTTGGTGGACCCGACATGTAAGGAGCAAATCTGCAGAAAACAAAAACAGTAAATGGTTGAAACTTTCATCAGAGCCGAGGGAACATCTGCTGTCAGGTGAAGAGCTGACGTGACAAACATGAATTGACCCATCATAAACACAGATCACTAATAATCACACTCCTTATCCCTCCACCTCCCATATTCTGTGAATATTTTTGAGGAGAACTTATTTTCCATCAGTGTAGGTCCTGCTCTGTTTTCACGCTGGCTCACTTCACATAAACATCCAAGAGTTTGTTTGACAGAGTTTCAACATTAGAAGTCCTCTGAGTCATGTTCTGCTGTTGTCCATGAGGTACTTTATTTATTTTGACTGAGGTCAGCATGGTGTCATTTATAAAAAGAAATGTGTGACAGGATCTGTGTGGTCGCAACACTTCACGAGTTCATGGAAACATGTTTCAATTCTACGTAAAAAAAAAACAGATTTAGCATTTCCCACCAACACAGAGTCATAGATGAATACCTGAGAGGAGAAAAGATGAGTTAAATTAAAACTGCAGCTAAAGTTTTAGCACAGTATTGAACAAAACGTGCAGTTGAAAGCAGCTGGAGACGTTCCTGTCTCAGATTTTGTTGCCTGTCTCCCACCTGAATAAATACACTGTTTCTCAGGATAAACACTCACAGACTGACGTGAACAAGTTGTCGAGGTTGAGCGGGGCACAGCAGGGTGAAGCTGCCTGGAAGCAGATGGAGCAACACATGAAACAACAAACATGGTTTAGGAGAGTTAGAGGGGATGTTCTTCTTCATCCTCCTCTGTATTACGATGCGGTTGTGTGTGTGTGTGTTGTGTGTGTGTGTGTGTAAGGAGTTGGACAGAAGCCTTTCAGACGGTCATGGGTTTCCTCTCAGGCTGATCTGATGGAGCAGGAGGTCGAGGCTCCGCAGGCAGCGTGGGAAGAAACATGAAACCAACTCACAGCCTTACACTGAATGTTAAAGACTCAAAAACAAGTTTAGATTCAGCATTTCCTCTCAGGGAGAAACAGCTGCTGACACGTGCTAAGAAGAAGCGTGCACTATGAAACTCAGAGATGCAGAAAATAAGAAGAAAAATGTGGGATTATCTTCCCTACAAAATAACCTGAGATACTAGGAGTGAGGTAATAAGTGACCTTGACCCTGATTCAGGGTGAGGCAGTTTTCACCACTGAGGATGAGTTTTCAGTCAACATCAAGCTCCGTACTCAGCAGAGTCCTCAAAGATAATAACACAAACTTGCGTGAAAACGTGTTAAATAAACAACTGAAACAAATGTTTTGCACAAGAGACAACATGGTTTAGGAACACTGTCAATGTGCTCATGTGAAAAACTTGATTTTACAGTGAGGGAGAGAGCATGTTCCTCCACACAAACCCCTGAATCTGCTGCCTTTTGCTTTTATGTTCTAATCTAAAAGCTGCAGCAAACAGTGACGAAATTTACCATTTGTGCAAATGAGCCATAGAGTGCAACTTGAAAAAAAAAACGTCTCCACAAAAACCTTTATGCCTTATCGTGAAGCATCACAGAACACGGTCAGTGCAAGTCAAAATGACAAAGGAATTGTT
>JBBPBX010046481.1:10290-26579 GCA_038048925.1 Garcialebias charrua | reverse complement strand
TATATATATATATATAAAATCACTCTTAAGGCCCCAATATACCTGTTTCTTTTTCCTCGCGCCGCCCGGCGCCGTGGGAGCGCCGCGGAAGCGCAGCGGCAAAAGCCTTTGATCACGGGCGTGAACGCGCCAAGGTCAAATTTTACTACGCCCACGCGCGCGCGTTGATAAACTGCTTCGCGTGTCAGCAAATGACCAATCAGCGGCCTCAATTTGTCCTGTTCCGCACGGCTGCAGTTGCTGGAGCCTGCACCCAGAGAGCAGCGCTTGCAAAGAGCTATAAATGAACTGCCTGCGCGTTGCACATGCCAGTCCAGCGGCGTGAGGCAAAAGAAACAGGTATATTGGAGCCTTTACAGTATGTCAGAACACAACCTGTCCCTGCAATCTGTTACAAGAGCCATCAGCCAAGCCAATTAGATTGGAATGTTTGCCATTCATTCGCAAACAATAGACACAAGTCCTCCAGCATATCCCCCCCCCAAATGCATCCTCCTACTACAAAAGCCATAGCTTTTACTTGCAGAAGGAAAAAGTCTCCAGGCATGCTTACTCAAGGATTACAAATTCCTAAAAAAAAGAGCCATTTGGCTAGGCTCTGGTAAAGATTGTACTGATTTAAATATCCTGGGATTTCCAGTGTTAATGTGTCTGGTGAACGCTTCCACCTCCCTGGCTTGGATTTTGACACAGGTATCATCCACGTATCTGAACCAATGGCTTGGAGTTGTCCCCTCATAGGAGTTTAGGGCTCTCTGTTCCACTTCCTCCATGTAGAGGTTTGCAACAATGGGTGACACTGGAGATCCCATGGCACAGCCGTGCTTCTGTCTGTAAAAACTGTCATTGAACTTGAAATAAGTGGTGGAGAGGCAGAGATCCAGCAGGGTGCAGATGTGGTCTGGGGTTAAGTTGGTCCTTTTGTCCAAATCCTTGTCCTGTAGAAGTCTTTTTTTGACAGTTTCTACTGCTTCAGAAATGGGTATGCATGTGAACAGAGAAGTCACATCATATGATACAAGAGTTTCTCCCGGGGTCAGCTTCAAATGTTGAACTTTGTTGGTGAAATCAATGGAGTTTTTAATATGATGAGGTGTGTTACCAACCAGAGGAGCTAAAATACCAGCCAGATGTTTAGCAACATTGTATGTCACTGAGTTCATGCTGCTCACGATGGGTCTGAGAGGTGTACCTTCTTTGTGTATTTTTGGAAGTCCATACAGACAGGGGGTGGCCTCCCCCGGGTACAGTCTATAATACAATGATCGATTGATTGTTTTCTCCTTTTCGAGTTTTTGTAGATAATCAATGACTTTCTTTTTAAAGGTGTTAGTCGGGTCCCTCTTCAGGTGCTCATAGGTGTTACTGTCATTCAGTAGAGCGGTTATTTTCTCCTGGTAGTCAGATGTGTTGAGTATTACTGTGCATCTTCCTTTGTCCGCTGGTAAAATGGTGATGTTTCGGTCCTGGCTGAGTGATGTTATGGCTCTCCTTTCCTGTGGTGTGAGATTTGAGGGAGGCAGTTTGGCACTGGAGAGGGTAGCTGATATTTTCATCCGAAGTTGTTCAGCCTCTGTACCTGTCAAGTTGTTGTTCCTAATCGCAGATTCTGTGGCTGTGATTAGTTCCACAACAGGTATTTCTTGTGGGGAGATGGCAAAATTTAGTCCTTTTGCCAACACATTTTTCTCAGGTTGTGTCAAGGTCCTGTTAGACAAATTTCTAACCCACTGTTCCTGAGTAATTGTGTTGGAGCCAAACTCCTTATCTTGACTGATGATTTGTGATGAGAAAAACGCTCTCTGTTGTAATTTTATGAACTTACTTTTTTGACGTTGACGAAATACCTGTTGTGGAACTAATCATAGCCACAGAATCTGCGATTAGGAACAACAACTTGACAGGTACATAGGCTGAACAACTTCGGATGAAAATATCAGCTACCCTCTCCAGTGCCAAACTGCCTCTCTCAAATCTCACACCACAGGAAAGGAGAGCCATAACATCACTCAGCCAGGACCGAAACATCACCATTTTACCAGCGGACAAAGGAAGATGCACAGTAATACTCAACACATCTGACTACCAGGAGAAAATAACCGCTCTACTGAATGACAGTAACACCTATGAGCACCTGAAGAGGGACCCGACTAACACCTTTAAAAAGAAAGTCATTGATTATCTACAAAAACTCGAAAAGGAGAAAACAATCAATCGATCATTGTATTATAGACTGTACCCGGGGGAGGCCACCCCCTGTCTGTATGGACTTCCAAAAATACACAAAGAAGGTACACCTCTCAGACCCATCGTGAGCAGCATGAACTCAGTGACATACAATGTTGCTAAACATCTGGCTGGTATTTTAGCTCCTCTGGTTGGTAACACACCTCATCATATTAAAAACTCCATTGATTTCACCAACAAAGTTCAACATTTGAAGCTGACCCCGGGAGAAACTCTTGTATCATATGATGTGACTTCTCTGTTCACATGCATACCCATTTCTGAAGCAATAGAAACTGTCAAAAAAAGACTTCTACAGGACAAGGATTTGGACAAAAGGACCAACTTAACCCCAGACCACATCTGCACCCTGCTGGATCTCTGCCTCTCCACCACTTATTTCAAGTTCAATGACAGTTTTTACAGACAGAAGCACGGCTGTGCCATGGGATCTCCAGTGTCACCCATTGTTGCAAACCTCTACATGGAGGAAGTGGAACAGAGAGCCCTAAACTCCTATGAGGGGACAACTCCAAGCCATTGGTTCAGATACGTGGATGATACCTGTGTCAAAATCCAAGCCAGGGAGGTGGAAGCGTTCACCAGACACATTAACTCTGTTGATAACAACATCAAGTTCACCAGAGAGGATGCTAACGACAATAAGCTGCCTTTTTTGGACTGTTTGGTGCATATGGAGGGAGATGACAGTCTCAACATTGAAGTTTACAGAAAACCAACCCACACAGACCAATATCTCCTGTTCGACTCTCACCATCCACTGGAGCACAAACTTTCTGTCATCAGAACTTTACAGCATCGGGCAGAACACATCCCCACGAAGACAGAAGGGAAGGAAAAGGAACAGAAACACATCAAAAAATCTCTGCAAACATGTGGATATCCCAACTGGGCTTTTGTCAAGTCAGCAAGGAAATCTGTTAAACACAATAATGAACAGAAAAAGTCTAACAGACGGAAAAACATTGTCATTCCTTATGTTGCTGGAGTCTCAGAGAATTTCAGAAGGATTTTCAACAAACACAACATCCCAGTACATTTCAAACCTAGCAGGACTCTCAGACAGAGGTTGGTCCACCCTAAAGACCAAACCCCCACACACAAACAGAGTGGTGTGGTTTATGCAGTCCAGTGCAGCGAAGTCTGCTCAGACCGTTACATCGGAGAAACGAAGCAACCTATCCACAAAAGAATGTCTCAACATAGGAGAGCTACCTCCTCTGGACAAAACTCAGCTGTTCACCTCCACCTCACGGACAAGGGTCACTCATTTGAGGACCAGAATGTTCAAATTTTGGACCGAGAGCACAGATGGTTTGAGAGGGGGGTGAAGGAAGCTTTGTATGTTAAGAGAGAAAAACCTTCTCTTAACAGAGGAGGAGGTCTGAGATTTCAACTTTCTAAGACTTATAACTCAGTTTTGGATTTGATTCCGAAACGTTTTACACTGGATGGGAGCAGGGATGTCTTGTCTGTAAATTAGACTAACAAAGTTTCTCTGAGTAGCCTCTGTTGTTGTTTGGGAGGTGTTTTTTGTCAATTTACATACAGTTTTGTGTCTTCTACCAGAGACCTCAAGGGAACCTCCTACTGTTAAGGTGTGATCTTTCAATTTACATGTATGTGTTACAAACCCCCAGGTGTGATGTGTTGTTTTGTCAATTTAAATAGAATGGGCATGTTAGGTATTTTGTGGTGTTATTTCAGTTTCCAATTTCATATGTTGGTGCGTGGCTTGTATAAAACTTCTCGTTCTCACAGCTTCCATTCATTCAGAATTGAAAAAGACTTCTGGACAGAAGTCGAAACGTTTTCTGCAACAAATAAAGTCCAGTTGATCCTGTATTGAACACCTTTTTTGAGTCCAGTTCAGGAGTCGAACCGCCTCATCAGATGGCAAAGATGTTTGATAAAGTTCTGTCTTTGTGTGCAGCTTCTCTTGTTACAAAACAACATGGTCAACATATGGGGAGTTACACACGTGGTTCTAAACGTCCTTAACATGCTCCATGCAGAGTTTGTTGCTCGGAGGAGCAGACAACACACTCGCACTGCAGACTGTGTCTCGACTGCTTCAGCTCAGGACACATTAAAAGGAATTGTCCTCAGCCTGCCCATCACGCACCACAGCCATCCTCCCAGTAGTCAAAGTCAAAGTCAACTTTATTGTCAGAACTGCAATATGTACAGGACATACACAGGACCGAAATTGCGTTTCTCTCAGTCCCTCGGTGCAACAGTAACCATCTAAACACTAAAACATTTAATACACATAAGCATAAAATAGTAAAAAAGTGTAACACTGTCCTGAGTTTTTTCATAATAGTATAAAAGTATGAAAATTTACACCAACACTGAAACACCAAACACCCCTAAAACACCAAACACCCAATGAACATAAGCATAAAATGAAATAATAAAAGTGTAATACTGTCCTGAGTTTTTGCATAGTAGTATGAAAAGTATAAAAACGTAAATCTATAAAATAAACTGAAGTTTCTAGCGTTGACATTTGCAAAGAGTGGCACAGCAGCATATAAGTTAATGTACACAGTATATGTATGAGGTAGTTGATGTTGGTATAGAGGCAAAGTGGCATATGCAGTGAGGCACATAAGGCACATTTGGCATCCTTAGATAAGGCTAGTCAGAGAATGCTGTATATGTATCTGCAGTAGTGTAGATAAAAGTAGTGTAAATGTAAACAGTAGTAATAAATGTAAAGCAGTAGTAATAAATGTAAACAGTATTAATAAATGTAAACAGTGAATGTAAACAGTAGTATGACTATAGGCAGTAATGTAATACAAACATTAGTGCAAATATGAGAAGTAGTGCAAACTGAATGAACACATGACCGAGAGTTTAGTGAATAACCCGTTTGATGACACAGAGTCCAGTGTTAAAAACTTTGTGTTGAGTGGTAATGTGTGAGAAAGTTTTTTGTGTTAAGGCAGTTCAAATGGGAGGGGAGGCAGAGCAGGCAGAGTGTTTAGCATTCTGACTGCCTGATGAACAGAGCTGTCTCTCAGTCTGCTGGTACGAGCCTGGAGACTCCTCAGTCTCCTCCCTGATGGCAGCAGTCTAAAGCGGCTGTGTAGTGGGTGTGTGGGATCACCTGCCATGCGGTGGGCTTTCCGAGTGAGGCGTTTGCTGTGTAAGTCCTGCAGTGAGGGCAAGGAGGTGCCGACGATCTTCTCAGCTGCTTTCACGATGCGCTGGAGGCTCTTGCGGCATGATGCAGTGCATGCACCAAACCACACCGTGATGCAGCTGGTCAGGACACTTTCTATGGCACCTCTGTAGAAGGTGCACATGATGGGGGTTGAAGCTCCAGCCCTTTTCAGCTTGCGGAGAAAGTAGAGGCGCTGGTGAGCCTTCTTGGCCAGTGCTGCAGTGTTCCTGCTCCAGGACAGGTCCTTTGAGACGTGCACTCCCAGGAACTTGGTGCTGTCCACTCTCTCCACTGCGGTGCTGTTGATGGTCAGAGGGGCATGTTGTGCATCCCTCTTCCTGAAGTCCACGACAATCTCCTTTGTCTTCTCCACGTTGAGAGTGAGATTGTTGTGTCCGCACCACAAGGCCAAGCGGCTCACCTCGTTCCTGTAGTCCGTCTCATCGTTGTTGCTGATGAGACCTACCACTGTTGTGTCGTCCGCAAACTTGATGAAGTGGTTGGAGCTGTACGATGGTGTGCAGTCGTGTGTTAGCAGGGTGAATAGAAGGGGGCTCAGCACACATCCTTGTGGGGCCCCTGTGTTCAATGTGATGGTGCTAGATGTGTTACTCCCGATCCGTACTGTCTGTGGTCTCCCGGTCAGGAAGTCTAGCAGCCAGTTACACATTGAGGTGTTCAGCCCCAGACTGTCCAGTTTATGGATGAGCTGTTGGGGGATGATGGTGTTGAATGCCGAGCTGAAGTCGATGAACAGCATTCTAACATAAGAGTCCTTCGTGTCCAGATGTGTGAGAGCTGTGTGGAGGGCAGAGGAGATGGCATCGTCGGTTGAGCGATTTGGTCGGTATGCAAATTGGATTCTACCTGGATTATTGAGCATGCATCAGAGTATTTCTCTCTCGTTTTTCTATTGTCTATTGTTTAAGGAAATTCTACCATTGCTGTTCATCATTCTTTAGTTTTTAGCAGGTCACTTTTGTAAATGAGTCCACGAGGCTCAATGAGATTTACCTGACTAAATAAAGGTTGAATGAATATTTCCAGTCCTGGCGCCTGCATCTTATCCATAGACTCTCGTTATAACTAGCGCATGTGCAATTATGCCACAACGTTACAAAACTATTGGACTCTTCAGGGCGCAGTTTTCGTCGCCCTGGACACGTCTAACGTGAGCTCTGCCTACCGATAGCGTGTTTCCGGTCGTTTATTTATTTATTAAAAAACAAAAATTTCTGGAAAATGAGCCATGCAGTGACAAGCAGGCTGGCTGCAGGTAAGTTTTGAATCATGAAAGCCCTTTATCTAATGTCTATTTGCATTTCTGACTGATATGCCTCTCAATTTTTATATGACTGTTTGTGAAAAAAGCCTTCAGCTGACTGTTTATTCTGGTGAATTTGTTTGTTGAGCTAGCATGCTAATGCTAGCCTTTATCAAATGCTTACTGTATTATTATATTACATTACTGACTGATATGCCTCTCAACCAGATCTTACAAAAGTGTTTTCTAAACGTTATGTGTTTAACAAAGGCTTTATTCTTACATATTATTATTCAATTATTGTTGGGTTTGAGCAGATTTAGCTGCATCTGAATCTTTGCTACTTGTTAAAACTCATTAAAAAGAAATTGGTCCTGCAGAAAAATGTTCTGATGCCACATTCAGTAATGATCTAGCCTGGCCCTCGCCTTCCTGCACAGCTCCGCTCAATTCTCATTTCCCTTCACTGCACAGTCTGGGACTTTACCCGCCCACAAGGATTTGTCCAGTAGATTTTTGTTCGGACCAATCAGAGAACAGAAGGGGCGGAGTTTTGGACCCTAACCCACGCCCCCACCTGTCCCAGCGCGCAGAGCCCTATAAAAGGCTCTGCCAGCGCTCAGTCAGCGAGCAGCGGCATGTTCTCATTCAAAAGATGCAAAGCGATGCAGATATGTGACACAAATTTATTAATTTCCCCTTCTTAATCCCTTATCTGGAGTTTTCTTTTGGTTTTTTCCCCCAAAAGTTAAGTAATCGCTCCTTCTCCTCCACCCTCCTGCTGAGTAAAATGAGAGAGACAGCAGGCTCAATTCGTTGCTGTAAAATGAACACGGAAATGCCTCAGGTTGTCACGAGAAATAAACTCGGGTTTTAGTTGCTGAGCGAGTCCCATCAGATTTTCTGGTGTTTTGGTGAGCTGGACCAGCGATCCATGGTTTGATTTTATTGTATTAAAACGTTTTATAACATATGATATAAACACAGAATTTGCGCAGCAAGAGAAACGCTGCAGAGGGGGCGGAGCAGTTGTCAGTCAAGTTCAGCTGCTGAACTTCAGCAGAGGGGGGTGGCTGAGGGGAGGGAGCAGAATGGTTTCCCTGTTCAAATTATCCAATGGTTTTGTTCCTAATCAGAGGCCAACGCCTCCAGCAAGAAACGGTTTTCAATGGGAAAATTCCAGACCCTTGTGTGAAGCGAAGTGAAGCACAGGGTATGGTTTCAACCAGGCTAGTACGTCACAAAATTTGGTTCAAACCTCCTCCCGCAGAAAATTTCTCTGCAGACATCAAAAGGATTTTATTGAAGTAAAAGAACTCTCCTCGTTGAAGCTCAAACATCATTCAAAAGTTTAAACAGGTTTCAGAAAGTTGGGTTTTTATGCGACTAAACTGGCCCTGTGATAACTTTCATATATTACACTCACTGTTTAATTTTAGTCTTTTGTTTTTTAATAAAACATCTGCTTGAACTTTATGTAATAGCATATGTCTATGAGGATACTGAAGAGCAGCTTAGCTGCTGAGCAAAAAGAAAAACAATGACTGTTATCTGGAGATGGTTTGGATTTAAATTGTCAGATGAGCAGCAGAAAAATGTTTCCTGTAGACAACGTTGAAAACAAGTCTCAACAGGTCAGCGCTACAAGTGGAGTATGAAGCTGTGTGGAACTGCAGCTCCAACTGTTGACTTCAAAGTCCAGGTTTCTTTGTCATTCGCATCATATGTGGTACATGTGGTAGAACAAAATTGTGTACACAGGGTCCCAGTTACACCTGACAAAAGTATAAATTGTAAAAGAAAAACTGGCCTCATTCCATGAAGCAAACCACGGTATAAATTTAGCTGTGTTGTGCCTTATGAGAAGAACAGTGAGAGCATGACATTAATAAATCATCAGCTTATCATATTGTTAAAGACACAGTCCTTAGCAGCTAAAGACCGTGTCCTTAGCGATATAAGCTGCTGATTTATTCATGTTGTGCTATCCATCACTGTAAGACTTGAAAATCTGTGTTCTTTTTCTGCCCGTCATGCGGCCCCTCCTCCCTCGCTGAATACAAACAGCCCCTCACCTGCTGCTTCACACACACTTACTAACATGAAGGCAGCGCAGCTGAAGAGATCATTTAATATATGTAAATGTCTAATAAACAAACTTTAATATATGTAAATGTCTAATAAACAAACTTTAATATATGTAAATGTCTAATAAACAAACTTTAATATATGTAAATGTCTAATAAACAAACTTTAATATATGTAAATGTCTAATAAACATTTAATATATGTAAATGTCTAATAAACAAACTTTAATATATGTAAATGTCTAATAAACAAACTTTAATATATGTAAATGTCTAATAAACAAATTTAATATATGTAAATGTCTAATAAACAAACTTTAATATATGTAAATGTCTAATAAACAAACTTTAATATATGTAAATGTCTAATAAACAAACTTTAATATATGTAAATGTCTAATAAACAAACTTTAATATATGTAAATGTCTAATAAGCAAATTTAATATATGTAAATGTCTAATAAACAAACTTTAATATAGGTAAATGTCTAATAAACAAACTTTAATATATGTAAATAGTTAAATTTTTAGACATTTTATACAGTTAATAAATTGGCTCTCTGCATTTAGCCCATTCACCCCCAGGTGGGGTAGTGGGCAGCTATTGGGGGCACCTGTGGAGCAATGGGGGATAGGGTGTCCTGCTCAGAGACACCACGAGATGTGCAATGACTGGGGATCGAACCTGGGGCTTTTGGGTCCCAGGTCGGCTGCCTCTGCCCAATCTCGGCCCCCATAAAGTTACAGCTGTTTGTTAATAAATGTGCCTGTGCGACAACTAGGACATAGTTTTGACTCAAATATAGTTTTATTACTTTATGGAAATAAAAAAAAATAAAGCTATATCACGATTTATCTTTAAAATATCGCAAGATTAATTTTGGTCCATATCGCCAAGCCCGCCCAACCCTAGTATTGTAGCTCGGTGGTCTGTGGTTGAGTCAGGAAGGGCATACGGCGTGAAAACAATTGCCAAGTCTTCGAGCGAGTTAGTTCGCTGTGGCGACCCCCGAAGAAGAGAGCAGCTGAAATCAGAAACAAATCTCCCTAAAACACTGAAGGTACACAACCAGTTCACGTTTCACCACCAGCTCTTTCTACCTTTTACAGTTCAAGTTTATTTGAAGCTTAAGTTTGACTCTGCCCGTCTCACCAAGAGTGCTGCCTGGGAGTGAGAGACAAGAGTATGCTGGTTACTATGGTGACCCCCTAATGAGCCACTAGCAGCAGCTTTTCCATTTACTGTCCCCCAGTCATGGACCAAACAGGAGGAAGTACCTTCATCTAGAATCGGTCTAGATTTTAGTTTAAACTATTCTTTTCCTCTTTAGGTTTACCCACCGGACTTAAGGCATTTTCCTCGTCCAATGCTGGACCTGTTTGATTTAGATGAAGTATTTCCCTCTGAGAAAGTTTGCCTCGCGCAGGTCACCAACAAATGTAAGGTCCCTCAAGACGTACTGGAGCCTAAACAGGTTCAGGTACGTGCACTCACTGACCAGTGGCTCCTTTTTCACAGGCACCGACGACGACCTCGAGTTCTATGTACGGAAATTGGGTGTGACTCCCCAAACTGGACAAAGCACAGAGGGATGCCAAGCACATCTTGGAGCACATTTTGTTCCAGGTGGTGACGTTTAAGACACTCAGGTAAGGAGCGTGCTTTACCAACGTGAAGTTGTGACATGTTGAGTGCTCGTCTAAAGAAAACCTCTTTGTGTATGCAGGTGCACGACACGGACACAGTCGCACCAGTCACTCCACCGGGATCAGAACCAGAAAGAAGTTGATCCTCTAATGGACAGGGACCAAAGCTGGATTTAAAGTTGAAGGAACATTTAGAAATGACATGTAGTGAAGGTTTTATTTTTATTAAAATTAATTGTAACAATGTCAAACATTTGAGATTTACATACTGTATACATGTAAATGCAATTCCTTCTTTATTAAAATTTATTAAATAAAAGTTAAGGTACATTTGTGTTCTATAATTCCATTCACCCTTGATGGTAGATGTAAGAGCTGGAGGCACAGTGGTGAGCTGTTTGATTAGTTTTGTCCAGATGTTGGGTAACCTTCACACCGTCCATGGAGGACTTCCCCTGTGAAGGTACAGTCAGGTGACTGTTGTCGGGCTCTTGCAGGTTGGAGTTGTGGAATAAAAACTCACGACAAGGAGAAATGATGTCCGTGGACAAGCAGAGGGAAGCCAGGACAGAGGCCCTGCTTCCAGATCGCTCAGTCACTGCACCGTTTGATGACTCCCATCCAGACGGTTGTTCCAGAGATGAAGCAGACGACAAACTCTGTTCTCCCAAAAAACTGATGTCCAGCTCTGAAGCTTTGCTTCCCTTTAACGTAAAACATTTGGAATAAGGACTTGTCACCAATAGTTGTGTTACAGAAAACCATTAAGCAGCTCACCTTTAAGGACATTCTCCTTCTCCATTGTATCCACAAGAAACCAGTGAGCTGCTGGTAAACATCAGCTGGGTGTAGCACTGCCACCACCTGGACTGGAGGGACAACAACATGTCCTCTGGACTGGAGGGACGCTCAACAACATGTCCTCTGGACTGGAGGGACGCTCAACAACATGTCCTCTGGACTGGAGGGACACTCAACAACATGTCCTCTGGACTGGAGGGACACTCAACAACATGTCCTCTGGACTGGAGGGACACTCAACAACAACATGTCCTCTGGACTGGAGGGACACTCAACAACAACATGTCCTCTGGACTGGAGGGACACTCAACAACAACATGTCCTCTGGACTGGAGGGACACTCAACAACAACATGTCCTCTGGACTGGAGGGACACTCAACAACAACATGTCCTCTGGACTGGAGGGACACTCAACAACAACATGTCCTCTGGACTGGAGGGACACTCAACAACAACATGTCCTCTGGACTGGAGGGACACTCAACAACAACATGTCCTCTGGACTGGAGGGAAACTCAACAACAACAACATGTCCTCTGGACAGGAGAGACACTCAACAAAATGTCCTCTGGACTGGAGGGACACTCAACAACAACATGTCCTCTGGATTGGAGGGACGCTCAACAACAACATGTCCTCTCGACTGGAGGGAAACTCAACAACAACAACATGTCCTCTGGACAGGAGAGACACTCAACAAAATGTCCTCTGGACTGGAGGGACACTCAACAACAACATGTCCTCTGGACTGGAGGGATGCTCAACAACATGTCCTCTGGACTGGAGGGACGCTCAACAACATGTCCTCTGGACTGGAGGGACAACAACAACAACATGTCCTCTGGACTGGAGGGATGCTCAGCAACATGTCCTCTGGACTGGAGGGACACTCAACAACAACATGTCCTCTGGACTGGAGGGACACTCAACAACAACAACATGTCCTCTGGACAGGAGAGACATCAACAACATATCCTCTGGACTGGAGGGACACTCAACAACAACAACATGTCCTCTGGACTGGAGAGACATCAACAACAACATGTCCTCTGGACTGGAGGGACACTCAACAACAACAACATGTCCTCTGGACTGGAGGGACACTCAACAACAACATGTCCTCTGGACTGGAGGGACACTCAACAACAACATGTCCTCTGGACTGGAGGGACACTCAACAACAACATGTCCTCTGGACTGGAGGGACACTCAACAACAACATGTCCTCTGGACTGGAGGGACACTCAACAACAACATGTCCTCTGGACTGGAGGGACACTCAACAACAACATGTCCTCTGGACTGGAGGGACACTCAACAACATGTCCTCTGGACTGGAGGGACACTCAACAACAACATGTCCTCTGGACTGGAGGGACACTACAACAACAACATGTCCTCTGGACTGGAGGGACACTCAACAACAACATGTCCTCTGGACTGGAGGGACACTCAACAACAACATGTCCTCTGGACTGGAGGGACACTCAACAACAACATGTCCTCTGGACTGGAGGGACACTCAACAACATGTCCTCTGGACTGGAGGGACACTCAACAACAACATGTCCTCTGGACTGGAGGGACACTCAACAACAACATGTCCTCTGGACTGTACTCAACAACATGTCCTCTGGACTGGAGTGACACTCAACAACAACATGTCCTCTGGACTGGAGGGACACTCAACAACAACATGTCCTCTGGACTGGAGAGACACTCAACAACAAGATGTCCTCTGGACTGGAGGGACACTCAACAACAACATGTCCTCTGGACTGGAGGGATGCTCAACGACATGTCCTCTGGACTGTAGGGAAACTCAACAACATGTCCTCTGGACTGGAGGGATGCTCAACGACATTTCCTCTGGACTGGAGGGATGCTCAACAACATGTTTTCTGGACTGGAGGGATGCTCAACAACAACATGTTCTCTGGACTGGAGGGACACTCAACAACAACATGTCCTCTGGACTGGAGAGACACTCAACAACATGTCCTCTGGACTGGAGGGACACTCAACAACAACATGTCCTCTGGCCTGGAGGGACACTCAACGACATGTCCTCTGGACTGGAGGGACACTCAACAACAACATGTTTTCTGGATTTGAGGGACACTCAACAACAACATGTCCTCTGGACTGGAGAGACACTCAACAACATGTCCTCTGGACTGGAGAGACACTCAACACCAACATGTCCGCTGGACTGGAGGGACACACAACAACAACATGTCCTCTGGACTGGAGGGACACTCAACAACAACAACAACATGTCCTCTGGACTGGAGGGACACTCAACAACAACATGTCCTCTGGACTGGAGGGGCACTCAACAACAACATGTCCTCTGGACTGGAGAGACACTCAACAACATGTCCTTTGGATTGGAGAGACACTCAACAACAACATGTCCTCTGGACTGGAGGGACACTCAACAACAACAACATGTCCTCTGGACTGGAGGGACACTCAACAACATGTCCTCTGGACTGAATTGCACTCAATGACATGACCTCTGGACTGGAGGGACACTCAACAACAACATGTCCTCTGGACTGGAGGGACATTCAACAACATCAACATGTCCTCTGGACTGGAGGGACACTCAACAACAACATGTCCTCTGGACTGGAGTGACACTCAACGACATGTCCTCTGGACTGGTGAGACACTCAACAACATGTCCTCTGGACTGGAGGGACACTCAACAACATGTCCTCTGGACTGGAGGGACACTCAACAACAACATGTCCTCTGGACTGGAGTGACACTCAACAACAACATGTCATCTGGACTGGAGGGACACTCAACGAACAACATGTCCTCTGGACTGGAGAGACACTCAACAACAACATGTCCTCTGGACTGGAGGGACACTCAACAACATGTCCTCTGGACTGGAGGGACACTCAACAACATGTCCTCTGGACTGGAGAGACACTCAACAACATGACCTCTGGACTGGAGGGACACTCAACAACAACATGTCCTCTGGACTGGAGGGAAACTCAACAACAGCAACATGTCCTCTGGACTGGAGTGACACTCAACTACATGACCTCTGGACCCGAGGGAAACTCAACAACAACATGTCCTCTGGACTGGAGAGACACTCAACGACATGTCCTCTGGACTGGAGGGACACTCAACAACATGTTTTCTGGACTGGAGGGACACCCAACAACATGTTTTCTGGACTGGAGGGACACTCAACAACAACATGTCCTCTGGACTGGAGAGACACTCAACAACAGCATGTCCTCTGGACTGGAGAGACACTCAACAACAACATGTCCTCTGGACTGGAGGGACACTCAACAACAACATGTCCTCTGGACTGGAGAGACACTCAACAACATGTCCTCTGGACTGGAGGGACACTCAACAACATGTCCTCTGGACTGGAGGGACACTCAACAACAACATGTCCTCTGGACTGGAGGGACACTCAACAACATGTCCTCTGGACTGGAGGGACACTCAACAACAACATGTCCTCTGGACTGGAGGGACACTCAACAACAACATGTCCTCTGGACTGGAGGGACACTCAACAACAACATGTCCTCTGGACTGGAGGGACACTCAACAACAACATGTCCTCTGGACTGGAGGGACACTCAACAACAACATGTCCTCTGGACTGGAGAGACACTCAACAACAACATGTCCTCTGGACTGGAGGGACACTCAACAACATGTCCTCTGGACTGGAGAGACACTCAACAACATGTCTTCTGGACTGGAGGGACACTCAACAACAGCATGTCCTCTGAACTGGAGAGACACTCAACAACATGTCTTCTGGACTGGAGGGACACTCAACAACAGCATGTCCTCTGACTGGAGAGACACTCAACAACATGTCCTCTGGACTGGAGGGACACTCAACATGTCCTCTGGACTGGAGGGACACTCAACATGTCCTCTGGACTGGAGAGACACTCAACAACATGTCCTCTGGACTGGAGGGACACTCAACAACAACATGTCCTCTGGACTGGAGGGACACTCAACAACAACATGTCCTCTGGACTGGAGGGACACTCAACAACAACATGTCCTCTGGACTGGAGGGACACTCAACAACAACATGTCCTCTGGACTGGAGGGACACTCAACAACAACATGTCCTCTGGACTGGAGGGACACTCAACAACAACATGTCCTCTGGACTGGAGGGACACTCAACAACAACATGTCCTCTGGACTGGAGGGACACTCACATGTCCTCTGGACTGGAGGGACACTCAACAACATGTCCTCTGGACTGGAGGGACACTCAACAACAACATGTCCTCTGGACTGGAGGGACACTCAACAACAACATGTCCTCTGGACTGGAGGGACACTCAACAACAACATGTCCTCTGGACTGGAGGGACACTCAACAACAACATGTCCTCTGGACTGGAGGGACACTCAACAACATGTCCTCTGGACTGGAGGGACACTCAACAACATGTCCTCTGGACTGGAGGGACACTACACAACAACATGTCCTCTGGACTGGAGGGACACTCAACAACATGTCCTCTGGACTGGAGGGACACTCAACAACAACATGTCCTCTGGACTGGAGGGACACTCAACAACAACATGTCCTCTGGACTGGAGAGACACTCAACAACATGTCCTCTGGACTGGAGAGACACTCAACAACATGTCCTCTGGACTGGAGAGACACTCAACAACATGTCCTCTGGACTGGAGGGACACTCAACAACATGTCCTCTGGACTGGAGAGACACTCAACAACATGTCCTCTGGACTGGAGGGACACTCAACAACATGTCCTCTTGACTGGAGAGACACTCAACAACATGTCCGCTGGACTGGAGGGACACTCAACAACATGTCCTCTGGACTGGAGAGACACTCAACAACATGTCCTCTGGACTGGAGAGACACTCAACAACATGTCCATCCTGGCCTTCCTGAACCCAGACGAATGGATTCTTTACTGACTGAGGTCCATGCTTTATCCTTCCATCCATCCATCTATCCATCCATCCATCTGTGGCAGGATGTCCTGCAGACATTGAATGCACCACACAAGTG
>JBBPBX010046480.1:16248-26579 GCA_038048925.1 Garcialebias charrua | reverse complement strand
TTATGACAAAATGTTGATATATCGTCCAGTTCTAGTTACATTTGCACAATTGCATGTCTTACGTATCACATTTTAGACACATAAATAATCAAACCTTTAAAAAAGTATAATAATGCAGACTTATAAGAACAAATCAAACGTATTTCTGATGTGTAAACACTCGTACAAACTTCACAACCAAACAGCAGTTTGAACAAACTTTTCAGGAGTGGTGCTCTGCTGCTGATGTGAAGTTTCAGTTTACCTGCATCCAGACACAAGTGTAAATAATTAATGAATGCAAAGTCATTATCTGGACCCCTGAGTTGTAAATGTCTTCTGTTTTTCAGTTTCTTGTTAAGAGAGAAACTCGTGAGTTGTCTTAACCATCTTTAGCCATTGCGTCCTCCTCATTAGACAAAGTTGTAGTGAAGCTGTAGGACACAACAAACATCTGAGCTGCTTCTGTCAGCGATATCTTTGTACTTTCCTTCCCCAGCTGCCAATTAAATTGTGTTAGAAGCATTGAGAAGATGAGATTTTGGGTGTTAAACCCCCAAAATGGGAATCTTGTGTGACAGTATCCACTTGTCTGGATACTTGTCTTCCATGTTTCATCTACATTTCTGTCCTCTCAGCTGGCAGCAGTCATTTTGTTCAGGTTCTGTCATGCTACTGAGACCCTCAAATCCACTCTTGTCTCCTGCCATCAGATTGACACGAATGCTCTGAGCACTCTATCTTGACAAAATAAATCACTGAGTGATCTGGGACTTTGAAAGCCTTAGGTATTTCAGTCACTTATTTTCCCAGCAACACTTGCGTTGTGAGCTCTGCAGCAGTAAACAATGGAAACATCTGAGGCCGTTTCAAAATCAATGGCACGACTCCAGACAAGTGAGGCCTAGCTTGAACTTCTTGATGCCTACTTCCACCGTTTTGATACTTTTCTTGTACTAAAAATGACACTGAGGAAAACAAGAAACTCTACTTACTCACAGGTTGTTGACGTGCATTATTTTATACGTCGAACAAAAATATAAATGCAACACTTTTGTTGTTGCTCCCATTTTTCATGAGCCGAACTCAAAGATCCAAGACTTTTTCTATGTACCGGTACACAAAAGGCCTTTTTCTCTCAAATGTTCAGAATTTCTGCACAAGCTGTCAGAAAACGTCTTAGGGATGCTCCGCTGAATGCTTGTCGTCCTCATCGGTGTCTCCACCTGACTGTGGTTCTTCATCGTAACTAGCTTGAGTGGGCAAATGTCCACATTCAGTGGCGTTGAAAAGATGTTCTCTTCACCAATGAATCCCAATTTTCTCTGTATAGGGCAAATGGCAGACTACATGCACGGCATTATTGTGGGCGAGCGGTTTGCTGAAGTCAACGTTGGAAATCGAGTGGCCCACGGTGGCGCTGAGTTTATGGTATAGACAGGTATATGTTTTGGACTACAAACACAGGTGCATTTTATGGATGGCATTTTGAATGCACAAATATACTGTGACGAGATCCAGAGGTGGATTGTTGTACCATTTATACATGACCATCACCTCATGTTGCAGCATGTTCATGCATGACCCCATGTTGCAAGGACCTGTACACAATTCTCGGAAGCTGAAAACGTTCCAGTTTTCACACCAGATATTTCTGGCCTACAAGAAGTTTGCACTCATTTGTTTGTTTTTAATTTTTTTAATTTAATTTAATTTTTGTTGGAAAGAAGTCAGCTTCTTTAAATTCACAAACTGTAGGGTATACATTTATACACTGGTACTGCAACAACGAGAAGGAAAAAGAGGAGAAGCTTGAGAAATGCCAAGGGCTGAAAGAAGAAATAGAAAGGTTGTGTGGAGGTGAAGCCTCAGTGGTGCCAGCGGTCATTGCAGTGCAGAGACCCCCAAACTGCAGGAGTTAAAACAATATTCTTTAGTGCATAAGTCTGATACTGACTTTTAAGTAATTCACAGTTTAACTTGCACAGTTAGGGGCCTCAGTATAATGTTTTGTATGCACCAGGGGACAATGAGGTTTGTGCATCTCGGCTCTGTGGCTGGTATGATACACATTTCAACACTCTTTCAACTATTTAATACATCAAACATCTCAAATCAGCAAGAGATTATGCAGAATGATACAATCTACCTCTCAGTTATGTGTCATTGGGATCCAATATAAGTTTTGATTCAACACAATGCCACGCAATACAGTGAAATGTGATGAAATGGTTCACCACAAACAAACCTACTGCACTAGATAACAGTATAGATTAATATAATAATAAAAATAATAATATCTCAATGTATGAAAACTGATTATTTTTCACATCCCTAGTGAACAAAGAAGTACTGTATTTTCCGGTCTATAAGTTTCACCTTTTTGCCTAATTTGCATGCCCTGCGACTAATAGAGAAGTGAAACTTGTTTAGGGATTTTTTTACCCCCATATTTTTAGACCAATTTGTGGCTCAGATATGACCGTTTTTCATTTTGGCAAAAAATGGTGCAGTAACACTTTCGGCCGCTGGGGGTGCAGTACCACTTTTGTCCGTTAGGGTACACTGACCGTTCCCACCTCATGTGTCCGACGGCAGCCTCCTCTGGTCGGACTGACTCTGTAGCAGCCCGGCTTCCTGCTCTGGAGCTTTGACACTTCCAGAGGGTCCACCGACCGTTTCCAGCTCATGTGTCCGAAGGCAGCCTCCTCTGTTCGGACACAATTTGTCGCAGCCCGGCCTCCTGCTCTCTGAGGTATGAACTACTAAAGCACAGGACAGATTTTGTTGAAACTTACAGGAAGTAATTACTGGGTGGACATTTACAAACTGTTAGCTGTAGGAGATGTTTAGAGTTAAAATTCAATGTTTTAGCAATGTAGATGTTTAGCGGCTAGCTTGTAGCGCTGAGTTTTTAATGGGTACTATTTTGGAAAATAGCTCATAAACCACACAGCAGATTTTCTTTAAACTTACAGAAAGTAATTACTTGGTGGTCATTTACAAACTGTTGGCTGTATGATATTTTTGAGCTAAAATTCAATTTATTTACATTTATTTTCGCAGCGCACGCGACAGTTTGGAATAAGTCAAAGCGAAACAATTTAAATCCAGCTGATTTGACCATTTTGTGAATTCATTAAGGAACGGTTAAGCTCAGGAATCCTTATGCTATAATGTCAGCTAAGAAATATATTTTTAAGCGTTTATTTAGCTAAATTTTAAAGAGATAAAGCCGTCCCACCCGTGTGCGTGCACATAACGAAACTACTTTTTAAATCCAGCTGATTTGACAATTGCGTTCATTTATTAAGGAAAAGTTCAGCTAAGACACATCTTTGCTATAATTTTCAGCAAACAAATAATTGATTTACCGTGTTAATCTTTTAAAGTCCTTCCGTGCTCGCTCGCTCCTGTGGCCGCCATTTTCAGCAGGGCAAATGACGCGCTGACGCGTCACATAGCGGTGACACATAATAGATGCGACTTAAATAAAGGTGCGACATGTTTATGGAATTTTCCAATTTATTGCCAATAATTGGACAAAGCGACTTATAGAAAGGTGCAAGTTATCAGGTGGAAAATACGGTAATAATTTTTTTGCTGAAGATGAGACACTCCTTGCCTATTAAAAAAACAAAAAAACTTTTATGAAGCATTTTCTCTATTAAAGCTGTACAGGCATCAGCTTCAAAAACAGTACAAGTTTGATTTTGCCTTTAGTTTTATATATTTGCAGAGATGTCACAGCTGAGACTACTTTTATTGTCTTCCAAACATCTATTTGATGTTTTTCTAGGTATAGGAAAAAAAAATCTAATTTTCATTGAATAATATGTGCTAATTTCTTAGTTCGGAAATATGAATTCTACCATTGAGCCACTTCCTGTCATGATCCCTAAGCAGGAAAATACAAAATAGCAGATTGGAAAATAAACAAACTAATGGCTACAAACATCAAGTTCTGCCTTTAATTAGGCTTTTGTTTTCTTTTTCAATTCAAATGCTTTTTTTTTTTTGCCAATTATTTGTCAGATATTTATAACAAATCAATCATGAAAGCACATCTCACACGACAACTGTTCCTCTTAAAAATGTCATAAGCTACAACAAACATCATAATTTCTGAAAAGGTTGGCTGTATGTCATGGCCAGCAGCCTGATGACAGTCTGATTGTTTTTATCTAATTTATTTTTAGCTTTCTCTGTGGATCATGATTTTGGCTCCTGCTTCTACTTTCTGCTTCCCCCCGTTGTCTGACTTCCTGCCAACCATTTGACCCTTACTCCTCTTATTCAGCCATCAGTAACAAACAAAGATTGTTCCTGACTGTTTCACTCCGGTGTCCAACTTATTTAGAATACAAAACCTGGTACTTGACCTTGTATACCAGTCTGTTCATGTTGCCGGATCCTCCTCTACTTTCTTAGATGTTGTGAAAGGGGTGCCACAGGGTTCTGTCTTGGGTCCCATTCTTTTCTCCCTATACATCAACGATCTTTGCAGTGATCTGTCAAATGCCTCCCACCATTATTACGCAGATGACACCATCATCTATTGCTGTTCTTCCTCCCTCAGCCAAGCTTTCACCTCTCTTCAGGACGCTTTTAATATTATTCAGTCACGGCTGCAAAAACTTAGACTGGTCCTAAATGCCGACAAAAGCANCTATATTAACTGATAACATGTTCTTTTTAGAAAACATAGCCTAACATCCTCTGACCTAAAGTTAAACTTTTGTTTAGATCACAAGTTGTTACATCAATAGTTTTTTTTTCTAAAGTGTCCTATTAAAGTGTCCTATTCCTATTCAGATAATATTGTAAACTCAAGTTGTAATTATGATTTGGTTGTTGTACTTAATTGGCTTTTAAATTATTTTAAAATTGTTTGTTTCAAAGATCATTTCAGGATGAAATCTGATCAGTACTTTATAAAAATCTTAAGTAGAATTCTAAATATCATATTCTCACAGTAAACATCTTCTCACTGTGTGTGTGCCCCCCGAATACCATCAGACACAACATTGTTTCTGGGTTGTCTGTCAGTTCTTGATCACATTATGATGTACAGCGTCCATTTCAGTTCATAATTACTGTGTACATCCAAAAGATTTCATGCAGCACTTGAATCAATCTCTTTATTTCCTGCAACAGTTCTTTTCTTCTTAATCAAGTTCGGTGTAGCAGCCTTTACGTAATTATTTTTCAGTTCACAGATGTCATTTCTTTGTGCGCCCCCCAATAACACTTTCAGTGTTTGGACATGTCCTCTTTTGAGCCACTTTCCAGTTCATCCACACTGTGCTCCAGCCACATGTGCTACAGTGTCTCTGTTTCAGTCTTTATTCGTGCCATTTTTCAGTATAGACACACTCAGGCCCAGCATCACCGCTCTTTTCGATTCATGACAGCTGTCTCAGTGACAGTATCTCTGTTCTTTTTGTTTCATAACAGCTTTCTAGGTCTTAATGGCAATCAGAAACACACCCAGTAAGTAATCAATGCCACTGTAGCACAAAACAAAAATCTATTAGCATTGTCTTATATTATTTTCACAAAATCAAAGTTCATACTGAAAGATCACTATTATTACAGAGCTTTAAATCAATTATAAAAGTTGTAGCACACACTGATAATGTTGTTCAGTTTTTCTAGCATAAATAAAATTATTTCTGCATTTGAATATAAACGGTATACTTATGGATCAGAAATATCTAATTAAGGTCAAAACATTATTCTGTCACACAAGATCAAAAATATTGAATTTTATCATTATTTACATAAAGTGCTAACATAAGTTTTGTTTAAAGTAAATCTATACTATATTATTCTTTGTCATTATAATGGGGATTAAACGTGTATGCTTTAAGTTTCCCTTCCTGAACATTGCACAGGTTATTTTTAGCCACAGCACTTGCATGTGTCTGTGTATATGTGTAACTTTTCCACTGGTCTCAACGTAGCTCGCAAAACAAACCTACCACGGGAGGGGTGGACGACACATGTGTGTGAGTGTGTGGAATTTAGCTCTAAGGGAGAGCTGGACTTCTGAGACCTGGCACACGGTTTCAGAAACCAGTTGTACATTCGATTCTTTGTGGACTGTGAGTATTATTTTTGTATCGTATTTTATACATCTAGTTGTTCCTTCCACTATTTTAAACAAACATCTAAGGTATTTAATCTTAAACATGTTTTGTCTGACTTTTTAATACCATATTTTTCATATCAAGTAAACAAAGTAGAGGTTTCCGTGTTCGTGTGCTCATTCTGACTGTGTGTACGTGGGTGGTTTTTGTTGTTCTTGGACTTACGGTAGTTGAACATCTCCAAAATTCACATCATAAATTAATTTATATACTTATATAGTACTTTTCTACTTAATTTCATTATTTATTATATTATTATATATAATTATTTACCCATTTATACAGAACTTCACGAGATCTATACAATGCTAATTTGAACAAATCATTCTAAAGAGACTAATCAGAGCTTTAAATCACAACCATACACTAATGGGACACTTATTTGATGCTTTTTGTTACTCTGTGAGATTGTAAATGGAGCTTATTTATATAGCGCTTTCCAGTCCCCTGTGAGGAGCCCCAAAGCGCTTTACAATACCAGCCATCCACCCATTCATTCAGACATTCATACACCGGTAGTGGTAGCCTACCTTGCAAGGCGCCATCCAGACCTACCGGGAGCAACTTGGGGTTAAGTGTCTTGCCCAGGGACACAACAACCCATGGTGGGCGGACGTGGGATTTGAACCTCCAACCTTCCGATCGGGGGTTGACTGCCATTACCACTACACCACGGCCGTGTCTGTATATTTCTATCTTCTTTGTGTATGTGAGTTTATTTAAACTCTGATGATGTGTGTTAAAGAATGTATATGTGTGTTTCTTGGTTCGCCACTTTGCTGTGAGAATGGTTCCTCGGACACTAATGATCCTGTGCGTGTGTATGTGTACGTCTGTAATTATTGGCCTAGGGCCAAAAGGCGTTGTCTTCAATTTTATTTACACGGTTTATCTACAGAAACACAAGAAACCGTCTTTTACTCATAAATTAAACACTTTTTTCAAGTTTTTACTTTTATGAAACCAGAATTAGCTGTACGTTTTGTTCAAACTTCTTTGTGTGTTCATCTCTTTGTTTAATCCTTTCTGTGTGTGTGTTTATCTTTTCAGGAGAAAGGAAGCATCCGTCCTTATCCACAAACCAACTCCACCGAGAGAAAACGAGAAAAAGACGAAAGAGACACGAGAGAAAAAGAAAACCAGCAACTTTGCTTAACAACACCGGTTCTCCCGTATTCAACCAAAAGAAACTGTTTCTGCACAGGAAATGTCTGCCAACCATCACAAAACCCAACTTGATGCCAAAAGCACAAGGGAAGAAAAAAAAGAAGAAAAAAAAAACGAAGCCCGTATAGCTTTCTCCTCAAATCAAAACAACTAGCCCTTTCACTTCCAGCAAAAACTAGCAAACAGCCACCCGTGTGAAGACGAGCAAACGCTTCAGCAGCCCAATTTTAACACTTTCCAATAACCCAGCACTCCAAACTTCCTTAGAAAAAAACATTCCTCAACTCATCTCAAGCAGCTTCCTGCAGTTCTAAAAATAGTACAGACATGCAGCTCCCTGCACAACACGTTCCGAGTTCCTTGCTCAACACTCAAACAACGGCTTTGTATTGTTTCTATTATGTATAATGTCATACCTTTACACTTTAATCATTTATTAACACTTTAATTATTGATTCAGTTTATATATTAACACTTTAGTCATTATTTTATTTATTAACACTTTATTTTATTATTTCACTATACTTTTAGTGAATTTTATGCAGTTTGCTCATAGCTATTCTTAAATTCATTGCATTTTAATAAAAATTTGTGTAATATTCTATTGTGCACAGTTTATTTTCCAGGCCTTCAATCAACGTTAAGTGATTCTCACTTAAACACGTTGTACCGGTATGTGTTGCATTTCACTAAATTTGGTGCCAAATTTAACATACATACCTAACTCTTACACTTGCCACATTCCATTGCGCGCAAGACTGTAAATTTACAGATATAACCCTTTTCTGCCTTATAGACAAAAAAGGACTGGTGATCATCCCAGCTTTAAACCTTACTTCTGTCGCATTTTTCCCTCTGTGCCCAGAAACTGTACGGTACAGCTTTTAACCTCCTCTTGTCTTTTAGACACAAGGAGACTAGTGATCATCTAGCTTTTATACAACCGGTTTACCAATACAGCTTTACTTTCGTGCAAGCGCTTGTAACACAACCCTTTATTTAGTTTATTCAAACCTAAAGCACTTCTGTAAAACTATACAATATTTTACTGTCGACACCTGAAAGCTGTTTTTATATCCAATTATTTCCAATTTGACTGTCAGCTTATGAAAACTATCTAATTTTCAATTTGTATTCATTCATTTTTAAAAGCTCAAAACTTGCAAGTTTTTTTTAAAGTTTGTGGTGGACCACTAGGGGGTTCTACTCACACCCAGTGGACCGAATGTGTTACAGGATGCTTTTATTGTGAAAGGTCCAGAGGACCGGATGTTGTGTTGGTATATAAGGCGGTGTTGGGTGGTTTTCCCGCCAGTTGAGTAGGAGTTGATTAAAAGTGAAGAACTACATCCCGTCTCCTGTGTCGTCTCTTCACCACCTCCTACACTGGTGACCTACGTGAACTGAATATGACGACATCTGAAGGTCCAGCCAGCTCTCCTCAGCTGTCCGCGGTGGAACCCCCACCGGCGGCCCCGCTCGCTTTTGCGGTGGCCGTTAAAATCCCGGACTTCTGGCTGCACGCACCTCGGTCGTGGTTCGCCCACGTCGAATCACAGTTCGCTCTTCGCGGGATCTCTGCAGACGACACCAAATACCACCATGTGGTCGCTTCACTGGACCCATTGTCCACCCAGCGGGTAATGAGCCTGCTCGAAGACCCTCCTGCACAAGGAAAATACGACGCCCTCAAGGAGCTCCTTCTGCAGCGTTACACGCTCTCAGACGCGGAGCGCGCCGAGAAACTGTTTTCCCTCTCCGATTTGGGCGACGGCACAGCCCTTGAGCTCATGGAAGGCATGTTGTCTTTGAGAGGATCAACAGACTGTGAGTTTCTTTTTCTCCACCTCTTCCTCCGCCGGCTTCCGGCTCCAGCGCGCACAGCCCTGGCCAACTCCCCGTTTCTGCAGCAGAAGGATTACCGCTCGCTGGCCCGCGAAGCCGACCGCATCCTGCTGGCTGCGAGGACGTTCGCGGTCCAGGCGGCGGTCCCCGGATCTCCAGCGGCGCCCGAGCTTCAAGCATCGCCCTCAGCGCCGGACGAGCCAGTGGTCGTAGCAGGAGTCGCCCGCAGGCGGTCAGGGGCCGCACTTTGTTTCTTCCACCAGCGTTTTGGCGCCAAAGCACGACGGTGTGTCCCACCGTGCAGTTTCAAGCCGCAGGGAAACGAGTACGCCAGCGCCCGCTAGCAGTCGCGGCCGTTGGCGACAAGGAAAGGCTGCTTTTCATCGAAGACTCGAGGTCGGGGAGGCGGTTCCTGGTGGACTCCGGCTCGCAGAAGAGCCTCGTTCCCCCGACTGGCTCCGACAGGTTAGCAGAAGGCTGCGGGCCGCAGCTAACCGCGGCTAACGGCTATCCCATCAAGACGTTTGGCGAAAGGTTGGTGACTGTTCGTTTCCATGAACGGGACTTCCAGTGGAACTTTGTGGTAGCTGCTAGCTCAGTCCCTATTTTAGGGGCTGATTTTCTTTGTGCTCACGGGCTCCTGGTTGATTTAGCTAACAGACGTTTGATCGACGCTGTGTCTTTTTCGTCACTGCCTTGTGAGACGCGAGGAGCTGGGCCTTTAATGCATGCTAACTTTTTAGCTTCGGGTAATGTGTTTCAGCGTTTATTGTCTGAATTCCCCTCGCTGACTGTTCCTGATTTTGCAAACACAAACACAAAACATGGGGTCGAACATTATATTCCCACAACGGGCCCCCCGGTGTTCGCACGTGCACGCCGCCTCGATGCTACTAAGCTAGCAATAGCACAGGAAGAGTTTGCTAACATGGAGCGTTTAGGCATCGTGCAACGCTCAAACAGTCCGTGGGCCTCCCCCCTCCACATGGTGCCCAAGGCAGATGGCAAATGGCGTCCATGTGGGGATTTCCGCCGCCTTAATAACATCACAGAGAACGATCGTTATCCCATCCCCCACATCCAGGATTTTTTGACTTTTTGGGCCACCGCATTTCTGCAAGTGGTGCCGTCCCGTTACCAAACAAAGTGCAGGCGGTGTCAGATTTCCCACAGCCCCAGTCTGTTAAA
>JBBPBX010046480.1:4692-15101 GCA_038048925.1 Garcialebias charrua | reverse complement strand
GTATAGAACCCCGCTGTTTCAAGCCAAATTAACGTGGCCGGATGATTTTATTGTGTGTTTTGTGTCGACCATTCGACGGTGAGTCGTTAGTTTCATGTATTTGGGTTACTTTTATGTATAAATCTTGAATGAATGTGAAGAAGACAAAGGAGATGATTGTGGACTTCAGAAGGAACAAACACACCCACGCCCCACTGAAAATAGGTGGGTCTGCAGTGGAAGTGGTCTCCAGCTACAAATACTTGGGTGTACACATGAATGATAACCTCAGCTGGAGCAACAACACCACCAGCCTGATCAAGAAAGGTCATCAGAGACTCTACTTCCTCAGACGGCTGAGACGTGCTGGTCTGAGCAGCCCAGTCCTCACCTCCTTCTACAGGTGTGCAGTGGAGAGCGTCCTGTGCTCCAGCATCAACGTGTGGCATGGAGGCTGCACAGTTGAAGAGAGGAAAGCTCTACAGAGAGTGGTGAAGGCTGCACAGAAGTCTGTTGGAGTCAGTCTCCCCACCATCACAGACATTTACACCTCCAGATGCAGGAAAAGAGCCACCTGCATCATGAAAGACCTCACTCACCCAGCACACTCACTCTTTGCCCCACTCCCCTCAGGACGGAGGTTGAGGAGCATCAAATGTAGAACCACTAGACTGAGGAACAGCTTCTACCCTGAGGCTGTTAGACTCATGAATAAATAAAAATAAAAAAAATAAACACTGCAAAATATCACATTGTGCTGATGCTGATCTGTTTTCTTGTTGCTGTGTTCATCTGTGTTCATCTGTGACCATCTGCTCATACAAACTCATGTTCGTGCTGCTGTTTATTTCCACTATATTAGGCTTAGTGTATTACTAGTTGATGTTTTTCTTAGTTAATTCTAGATGTTATTACTGTTTTTCTCTTGCATTTGTTGTTGGATGTAACTGGGACCCCGTGTACATAATCTCGTTTTCATCACATGTACCACATGCGGTGCAAATGACAATAAAGACTCTCTGACTCTGACTCTGAAATGCGGTGGCGACACACCCGTGTATTTGAGATTTAAACGTGGTTTTAGGGATTAAAAGATCATTCTATTTTTTGTTAATTTCGTGGCCGAATAGAATATATGTACGTAAAGTATTAAATAAATCCTTTGATTTTTGTAATTTCATCCTTTTAGGATCATTTTTGTTACTTTTCAGTTGGCAGTGTAGTGCAAATATTGATAACGCTGCCGGCTATATATAAATATATATAATATATATATATATATATATATATATATATATATATATAAATATATATATATATATATATATATATATATATATATATATATATATATATATATATATATATATATATATATATATATATATAAATAGCGGATTAGATTAGCTTCCCCTAATTTTCATAAGACATTTGTGCTTTTGAAATTGTGGACCTAAAAAAATTAATAAGCGTTTTAGAAATTGTGGAACTAATTTTTTAATTAGTGTTGCCCAGCACTGATTTCAAGGGTTCAAAAGCCCTGACCCAGCATACACCTCTTCCACCAGCTGAGAAGGAAAGAAATCACCTATACTATAAAATAAACCATATTTACTAAAGGGCCCAAAATTTCTTCCAAACTCAGCCACCAGAAAAAGACAGCCAGATCAGATGGCGTACCGTACGGCGTCACCAAATGTTGAAGCTACATGTCTTCATGTTAAATAATTAAGATGAGGAGACCTTCTTCTTACCAGCAGGAGGGATCTTTTACATTACAACTGACAGTCCATACCAAATCTGACTCAAAATAGCAATGCAGATTCTTTTATACCTCTATCTGATGTCATAACTTACGTAAATAAAGGGGTCTGCTCTTCCCGTCAGGGGAAGAAATGAAAACAGTTCTGGGAAAAGCAGGGACAGTGTATTTCCCGACAAGGGAACATAAACAGTTTAGTTTATCTGCTTCTTGTCAGAGGATAAGAAGTTTTTCCTTTGCACGAAGTAAAACAAGATTAAGATTAATGACTTTTTTTTTTTGGTTCTTTACCAGATGTTCCATGAACCTCTGACCTGAACTTTTGTATGAGTGTTCTGTCCAAGTGTTGGATTTCTGCACTGACTGTAATGTTTACGTAGACCTACAAATACATATCAAAACCTACAAGATGTTATCAGGTATAGAGATGTTATCAGGCGTAGAGATGTCTGGCATAGGGACGTCTGACGTGGAGATGTCTGACGTAGAGACATCAGCGGCGTGAAGACCCTCTGTTGACGTCGAGGTATCAATGCGTGGGGACCCTCTGTTGATGTTGATACATCAGTAGAGTGAGGACCCTCCGTTGACGTTGAAGCATCAGCGGCACAGGGACCCTCTGTTGATGTTGAGGCATAAGCGGTACGAGGACCCTCCGTGGATGTAGAGGCGGCGGCGGCGCATGGACCCTCCGTGGACCTAAAGGTGTCGGTGGTGCGTGGACCCTCTGTGGATATAGAGGTGTCTGTAGTGCATGGACCTTCCGTAGACATAGAAGCGTCGGCGACGCGGGGACCCGACGTAGAGGTGTCTGTTGTACGTGGACCCCCGTAGACGTAGAGATCTGTGAAACCCCTGTCGCAACAGCGGTGACGTGGAGGTCTGTGGAACCCTTGCAGCTACAGCGGGTGACGTGAGAAGAGCACCGCCCTCTATAGACATTGGAGAAGTAGCGTCTTCTGTAGACATAGGAGAGGCAGCATCCTCTGTAGACATAGGAGAGGCAGCACCCTCTGTAGATGTAGAGAAGCAGCACCCTCTGTAGATGTAGGAGAAGCAGCATTCTCTGTAGACGTTGTAGAAGCAGCGCCCTCTGTAGACGTTGTAGAAGCAACGTCCTCTGTAGACGTTGGATGAACAGCGCCCTCTGTTGACGTTGGATGAACAATATTCTCTGTAGACGTTGTAGAATCAGCGCCCTCTGTAGACGTTGTAGAAGCAGCATCCTCTGTAGACGTTGGATGAACAGCATTCTTTGTAGACGTTGAAGGAACAGCACCCTCTGTCGATGCTGGAAGAACAGCACCCTCGGTCGATGCTGGAGGAACAGCGCCCTCTGTAGGCCCTGGAGGAACAGCACCCTCTGTCGATGCTGGAGGAACAGCACTCTCTGTTGATGCTGGAGGAACAGCGCCCTCTGTAGGCGCTGGAGGGACAGCACCCTCTGTAGATGCTGGAGGCTCAGCAGAAGCACAAAGAGAGCGAGAGTCAAAAATATCTTTATACTCCGTCTTAAAGGTCTCTTAAATTTAATAGCAGTGCAAGGTCAGGGTTATGTAGAAGGGTGGGTCTAGAGACATTAATAGGTTCTCCATAATCTAATATGTGTTGTATTTATAGAAAGGACTAGAGCTGGAGGTAGCATAGTCATAAAGTTTCTGGAGCTGTTGGAAAGTAACAGTGACCTCATGTTCCAGTTCAACAGAGCCCCCTATGGTCGTGAAGAGATCTGTCCGTTCCTCAGAAGAGCGGGGGCTCACACGTTCCTCCTTCCGTGAAAGTCTCTCCTGTGAAAGCCTCCTTGGCTCCTCATCTCTGTGTCTTACAGACGTGTGGGGACACTGGTACTCCCCCGTCTGCGCAAGTCTCTCTTGAGACTTCACAGAGCCCGTCTGACAGGAAGACAAGCACGGGCTATGGTACTCCCCCCCACTTCGAAATTCTCCCCGGCTCTTCTGACAGCCTGAGAATAGACGCTGTAGGAGGAGGGGTTTGGAACCTGGAAATGTCCATATTTTTGGTTCGGTGCTTTCTCCGGCAGCGACTTGGACCAGGAACTGGGCCGGGCCAAAACTCCTCTGGTTCTGAGTCGTCACAAACGGACAACAGTGAATATGCTCGTGAGGGAGTTTAGGAAAGAGCTGGATCTGCGCGGCCGTCACTGCACTTCCTCATCTCCTGTTCCGCCACTAAAAGCGGAGAAGGAAGGATCTCCAACCCGGGTCTGTGCTGGCTCCAGATGGGTTCGGTCCGGAACCCGCTTGCTCGGATGACGGCTGCTTCCTCATGAGCTGAAGCCGTCTCTTTAAACCATAGAGTGGATCCGGTCTCTTGCTTATTGGGTTCACATTTTTAGGTTGAGTCATACTGTCAGAAATGGTGCGTTTGTCGTAATTAACCCAATGGTGTAAGCAGGACATGGATGTACGAGGAGTAAAATTAAAAAACACTTTAATATTCAAAAACAAAGAGACTGTCGTGGCAGTACTTACAAAACCATAGCGTAGACATGATAAACAGGAACCATAGAAACACAGACGATGACCCGACAATGAAACGTAAACAAACGCTAACTAATATACACACAGTAATCAAACTAAATCATAAACACCTGAACATGTAGACATCTGAACCTGAAGGTGTAAGATGGGAACTGACCAACAGAGGGAGCCATCCTTACAATTATAAGAATAAAGTCATATAATATTGCGACAATAAAGTCATAATATTATGAGAATAAAGTCATAATATTACAAGAATATGAGAATAAAGTCATACTATAATAAAGCCATAATATTACGAGAATAAAGTCATAATATCATGAGGTTAAAGTCATGGGCCCTGCCAAATCTTCATGCGACTAGATCGCTGTGGTGATCCCTAATGCAGGGAAAAACCCGAAAGAAGAAAAAAAGAAAAAATTATGAGGTTAAAGTCATAAAAATTATGAGAATAAAGTCATAATATTATGAGAATAAAGTCATAATATTAAGTGAATAAAGTCATCATATTACAAGAAAAAAGTCATAATATTACAAGAAAAAAGTCATAATAATATGAGAATAAAGTCATACTATTATGAGAATAAAGTCATAACCTTATGAGAATAAAGTCATAATATTATGAGAATTACTCTGATGCATGCTCAATAATCCAGGTAGAAAAATCTAAAAAAGCTAAGTCTGGTCCTCTGGACATTCAAAAAATAAATAGATACACTCATCTCCACGCCAGCGGTCACTCTTTCAGGGATGAAGATGTTCACATCCTTGATAGAGAGGAACGATGGTTTGAGAGAGGAGTAAAGGAGGCCATCTTTGTGAAAAGAAACCGTCCATCATTAAACAGGGGTGGAGGCCTCCGGGTTCAACTGTCCCCCTCTTACAATGCTGTTATTGCTAGTATCACTCAGCCCTCTGTGAATAGCAAACAACCATCAGGGTGCTAATGATCCATTGTTAGGCTGATGGCCCTCCTTGATCATGTGAGCAGCTGGTTTCAGGCTGTCATCAGCCAACTGGTTGTGTAACACTGTGAGAGGGTGCTATTTATAAGACTGAGCTGAATACAGCAACTCAGACTGAGGAAGTCTTTCGGACGAAAGACGAAACGTTTCTACATTTTTTTGCTTTGTTTTGTTTTATTTTTTGAATGTCCAGAGGACCAGACTTAGCTTTTTTAGATTACGAGAATTCTTCTTCTTCTTCTTCTTCTTTCGGCTTCTCCCTTTGTCAGGGGTCGCCACAGCGAACTAGTCGCATGAAGATTTGGCAATTGTTTTTACGCCGGATGCCCTTTCTGGCACAACCACAGACCACCAAGCTACCACAGCCCTCTGAGTGGAGCAGAGAGCTGCTATCTTGGGTGCCCGGGGAGCAGATGGTGTCGGTTAAGGGCCTTGCTCAAGGGCCAAGAGTGGGGCAGATGAGGGTGGAGACAGGTGTGACTGCTTCACTTATCCCACCCACATTTATTGATGTTGTCGGTACCTGGGCTTGAACCGGCGATCTTCTGATCACAAACTCACCTTCTTAACCTCTGTTTCACCACTCCCACACATAGCAGTGTTGGAATATTATGAGAATAACATCATAATATTAAGAGAATAAAGTCATAATATTAAGAAAATAAAGTCATAATATTAAGAGAATAAGTCATAATATTAAGAGAATAAAGTCATAATGTTACGAAAATAAAGATAATATTACAAGAATAAAGTCATAATATTATGAGAATAAAGTCATAATATTACGAGAATTAAGTCATAATATACGGGAATAAATTCATAATACTGTATTACATTAATAAAGTTATATTATGAGAATAAAGTCAAAATATTATGAGAATAAAGTCAAAATGTTATGAGAATAAGGTCAAAATATTACGACAATAATGTCATAATATTACGAGAATAAAGTCATACTATTATGAGAATTAAGTCATACTATTAGGAGAATAAAGTCATAATATTAGGAGAATACCTGTGATGTCATAATATTACAAAAATTAAGTCATAATATTATGGAAATAAAGTCATAATATTACAAGAATAAAGTCATAATATTATGGAAATAAAGTCATAATATTACAAGAATAAAGTCATAATATTATGATCATCAAGTCATAATGTCAGGAGAATAAAGTCATAATATTATGAGAATAATGTCATAATGTTACGAGAATTAAGTAATAATATTACAAGAATTAAGTAATAATAGTATGGAAATAAAGTCATAATATTAAAAGAATAAAGTCATAATATTATGAGCATCAAGTCATAATATTACAAGAATAAAGTCATAATATTATGACAATAAAGTCATAATATGAGAATAAAGTCATAATATCACAAGAATAAAGTCATAATATTATGAGAATAAAGTCATAATATTATGAGAATAAAGTCATAATATTACAAGAATAAAGTCAAAATCATATGAGGTTAAAGTCATAAAATTATGAGAATAAAGTCATGATATTATGAGAATAAAGTCATAATATTAAGAGAATAAAGTCATAATATTATGAGAATAAAGTCATAATAATATGAGAATAAAGTCATACTATTATGAGAATAAAGTCATAATATTGCAAGAATAAATTCATATTACAGGCCCTAAAGCTCTGTCTTAAACTCCAGAACTCTCCTGTGAACTGTTTTTTTTTCTTTTGCAACCAATTAATTGTCTACTTCCTTAATTGATGTGCAAATGAAGCAATGAACCAATTCATCAGGTGCACTGAAAATGGGTTCATTCATTCATTCAAAGCTTAGTTTTATCAAGATCTAGCGACAAAATAGGAGACAGGAAAACAATGTAGCAATAATTTTGTCATGAGTGTTGGTTTCTGAACTTTCAGAATAACTGGACCACCACTCCAGCAATTTTACAGCTGTTGATTTGATGTGACTGTAAATAAAATATTCCTGTTCAAACTTTAATGGCGGGGTTATTTTGGGTGGGACATTGTTTCTAACATAACTTTAAAATCAACACAAATCATCTGCCAACCATGGCATGTGGCTGTAGCTGGTCTGCTGACATAATCAGCCTGTTATTTTTATTTTCCCTAAATGTTATTATTATTATTATTATCCTATATTATCCTCCTTGAAACTCCACCTGGTGGGGGAATTTGTATGCCTGAATTATCCTAGGAGCTATGCTGTCAGGGTAGGGTCTCACAAGGCAGACTGGTTCTAGGTGACAGACAAAGAATGATTTAGAAGACTTTTCTGGCCAAAAGAAAACAAGGAGCTCAGTGTCCCATGTCCAGATGTGGGTTACCATGGCCCCACCCTAGAGCCAGATCTTGGGGAGGGACTCGCTGGCAGGCACCTGGTGGCAGGGTCTCTACCCATGGGGCCTGGTCGGGCTCAGCCCGAATGAGCAACATTGGTTTGCCTTCCTGTGGACCCACCACCTGCAGGAGAGGCCATGTGAGTCAGGTGCATGACGTCATGGGCAGTAGCCGAAGGTGGGGGCCTTGGCACTCGGACCTTGTCTTACCAAAGCCTGCTCTTGGGACATGGAACGTGACCTCTCTGGTGGAAAAGGAGCCTGAGCTTGTGCGATAGGTTGAGAGGTAAATGGTAAATGGTAAATGGAGCTTATTTATAAGGCGCTTTCCAGCCCCCTATGAGGGGCCCCAAAGCACTTTACAATACCAACCATCCACCCATTCATACACCGGTAGCGGCAGACTGCCATGCAAGGCGCTTTCCAGTCCTACCGGGAGCAACTCGGGGTTAAGTGTCTTGCCCAAGGACACAACGACACATGGTGTGGGGAACCGGGATTCGAACCGCCAACCTTCTGATCGGGGGACAACTGCCATTACCACTACGCCACGGCCGCCCCACAGACTAGATGTAGTTGGGCTCACCTTGATGCACAGCATGGACTCTGGAACTGATCTCCTATACAGGGGCTGGACCTTATTCCACTCTGGAGTTGAACATTGTAATAGGTACCGAAGCTTCTTCTGATTCTGATAACAGTGTGACCTGGAGGGGAGTGATTGGGAGGAAACCCTCTCTGATCTGAATCCTATTGGTGTTCTGTTGTTGGACTTCTGTGCTAATCATAGTTTGTCCATCACGAACACCATGTTTGAACATAAGGGTGTCCACAAGTGCACTTAGCACCAGGACGCCTGAGGTCGTAGATCGATGATTGACAGTTGTGTCATCTGATTTGCGGCTGTTCGTTTTGGACACTCGAGTGTAGAAAGGACCAGAGCTGTCAACTGATCATCACCTGGTAGTGAATCAAAAAGGCGTTCAATACAAGATCAACTGGACTTTATTTGTAACAGAAAACGTTTCGACTCCCATCCGGGAGGCTTTCTCAATTCCATGAACAACTGTGCGAAGTTTGGAGTTATAACAGAACCACGCACCATCATGTGTAAGTTTCAAGCTGAGGTAACACATACATGTAAATTGACAGATCACACCTCAACAGTAGGGGGTTCCCTTGAGGTCTCTGACAGAAGACACAACACTGTATGTAAATTGACAACAAACAACTCCCAACCAACAAACAGAGGCTTCTCAAAGAAATTTGTTAGTCTAATTTATAGACAAGACACCTCTGTTCCCATCCGGTGTAGAACGTTTCGGAATCAGTACCAATCACCTGGTAGTGAGTTAGATCAGATGCTGGGGGAAGATGCGGGACAGACCCGGTTGACCCAGATGTGAAGTGAGGGTTTGCTGGGAACACCTGGCAGAAGAACTCGTCAGAGAGATCTTCAGCTCACACCTCTGGGAGAGCTTTAACTGCATCCCAGCTGAGGCAGGGGACATTGAGTCAGAGTGGACCGTGTCCCGCGCCTCAGTTGTTGAAGTGGCTGTCTTGAGCTGAGGCTGATGTTTAATAATCCACATTTAATGGGAAACAGAGTACCTGAAGCAAACACACACAAACATAAGGAACGCGTGAGCTCCGCACAGAAAGACCCCAGGTCCAAACCGGAGACTGAATCCAGCTGCAAGCAGTCAGACAAAAAACTCCTAATGTGAAAAATACAATTTATTTTCAGACAAACTTGATGTCACTTTTCAGAGTTTTTATTCTTCTTCTATGTTCTGTAAATATTTAGTTGTAATGTCACATCCTGTCCAGCAGAGGTCAGGGCAAACTTTCTGTTGAAGTTCAAGCACGTTCCTGCTCAGAAAAAAACGAGGGACAAGACCATAGATATCATATATACACTAGATACCGCATAGCTTGCGCCGGGGCAGGATTTACGGCGGCCATCTTGAAGGCGTCCACCGCTCCACTCAGCCTTATATATTTGGCTGGCACAATAAAGTATCAGCGCATTTAATCAATCACAACAAGCTGAATAGTGATGCAATTGTCACATGTTTAAATTTTAGGCATACAGCTATTAAAACTGCATGTATAGGAACGTATAGTTTAGCATATTTAAATAATTTTGGTGGAATACTGTACTTTAATATATGTTTAGCAAGACACAACCAAAGATGCAATTTATTCACACACACATTATGTATACATATTCAGATACTGTAATAATACATATATATTCAGATAAGCATATCTATAACTATATAAATACATACTACAGTATATATAAATATAACTATATACAGTATATATATATATAATATATATACTATATATATATATATATATATATATATATATATATATATATATATATATATATATATATATATTAGATATAGTATATATATAATATATATACACACACATATATATACATACACAGTACACACATATGTGTGTGTGTATGTTTATATGTACAGTATACAGTATACAGTATATATATATCAGAGTCAGAGAGTCTTTATTGTCATTTGCACCGCATGTGGTACATGTGATGAAAACGAGATTATGTACACGGGGTCCCAGTTACATCCAACAACAAATGCAAGAGAAAAACAGTAATAACATCTAGAATTAACTAAGAGAATATGTATATACATATATACAATATATATACACACATATACAGTATATAAGATATACAGTACTGTATATATATATATATATAGCAATATATATACATATATATACTGAATATCTTATATATATGTGTGTATATATATATACTGTATATACATATAAACGTACACACATATATGTGTATATATATATATATATATATATAT
>JBBPBX010046479.1:13875-26580 GCA_038048925.1 Garcialebias charrua | reverse complement strand
GAGAAGGAACAGACCAATGGTCCAGAGGAGTACATACTACCCAAAGAGATACGTCTGTCCATCACCCAAGACGAGAGGGAGGTCAGGGAGGCCCACCAGAACCATCCTCCACCAAGTGAATGCCCTAATGACCGACTTTTTGTACCAGACCATCTCTTCGACAAGGTACTCACATTCTGCTATGCTTCACCTATTTATTGTCATCCAGGCATAGGAAGGACAATAACTATAGTAAAGTCACAGTTTTTGTGGGGTTCTTTGTCCAAGGACGTTAGAGAGTTTGTTGGGGCCTGTACCCAATGCTCCATGGCCAAACCCTCTCGACGTCCACCGGCGGGTCTCCTGAGGCCACTCCCCATACCTTCACATCCCTGGTCGCATCTCGCTATGGACTTTGTCACCGGCTTACCACAGTCTGGGGGTAAAACGGTCATTCTAACTGTCATTGACAGGTTTTCCAAGATGGTTCATTTGATTGCATTGGAGGGGCTACCCACAGCCAAGGAACTAAGCAATGTCGTGATAAAGGAAGTGTTCAGATTGCATGGGATACCCAAGAACATTGTGTCTGATGTGGTCCCCAATTCATCTCAAAGTTTTGGGGCGAGTTCTGTAAGACCCTTGGCATTGAACTAAGTCTCTCCTCAGATTATCACCCCCAGACTGATGGACAATCTGAGCGTGCCAATCAGGAGATGGAGACCCGCCTACGCCTTCTCTGTGGTGATGATGGTACCAAATGGGCAGAACATCTTCCTATCGTCGAGCATGCTATGAACTCCCTTCCTTCAAGCGCCATTGTTCTGTCTCCATTTTATGTCCTCTATGGTTTTCAGCCACCGGTGTTTGCCACCCAGGATCAGGCGGCCATGGTTCCCTCTGCGTTCCAAGCAGCTCAACGATGTTGCCGAGTCTGGACCAAGGCCCGCAAACAGCTCCTCAAGACTTCTGCAGTCTACACGAGGTCAGCCAACTGTCGCAGGACCCAAGAACCTGCTTATCAAGAAGGACAGAAAGTGTGGCTATCAACAAAGGACTTGCCTCTTCATGTTGACTGTCGGAAATTGGCTCCCCGCTTCATTGGTCCTTTCCCCATTTCCAAGGTGGTGAACCCGTTGGCGGTCAAGCTCAGGCTCCCTAGCACAATGAAGATCCAACCCACGTCCCATGTGTCCCGAGTCAAGCCCGTCCAGTTTTCTAGGTTCATGCCCGCCTCCAGGCTCCTCCTCCCGCCCGACTCATTGATAGCTCCCCTGCCTACACCATCAACCGCATCATGCGTTCTCGACGCTGGGGTCGGGGCGTCCAGTACCTCATTGACTGGGAGGGTTATGGTCCTGAGGAACGTTCGTGGATGCCTGCTCGCCACGTCTTGGACAAGCCGCTCGTCGCCCAGTTCCACCGGGATCACCCTGATCAACCGGGTGGTCCGTCAGTAGCCGGACCTTGAGAGGGGGGTACTGTCATGATCCACGTTCTGTCTGCCATAAGTTATTGTTATATTCTTAGTTTATCATGTCATGTTGTCATGTTCACTGCAACCACATCATTTTCCCTCCGCCCTCATGCCCAATGCCTCATTAACGATCATTGCACTCACCTGTTTCTTCTTGTATTTAAGCTCCACGTCCACAGTCATTCCTTGCCAGATTTATGAACGGTTTTGTCTAGTAGTTATCCAGCGCCCATGTCTTGTCCTGTCTTGCTTGCTACGACTCTGTTTTGGTTTTTTGGTCTCACGTCTCTCGCCTCAGCCCCCATTGGTACTGTTTCGGACTCTGCTTCTCTGGTTTTGACTCCTGCACACGCTACTGGACTTCGCCCTCCTGCCTCTTCCCTTGTCGGACCTGTTCAGCCATCTGCCTCACGGAAACGAACCCAAGACTGCCTTTCACGACCACGAGATAAGCCTGCCTCTTTCAACATTATTCGCCTCTCTGCCAACCTGTGTATGACCTCGCTTCGAACCAAGGAAAACCCCCTTCGTGTGAAAGTCCGCACGAAGCACCAACGTAAACAAGGAAGTAAAACTGGACTACGTCACCACCAGCTCACGTCATCAAGGAATTCCCTTCCGATCAAAAACAGCCTAAAAAGGTTAGATGGCGGCACGTGCAAAGGCTGCGGCTTCTCTCTCTCCCGACAACACAGTGTTTTCGTCTTCTTTGTCCTGCATGCCGCAATGTGCCGGCACGTCTTCGTCATGTTTACGTGTTCAAGAACGCAAGTATAGCCGTGAGTTCCTGCTTGATGTCGGAAAAACCGCTCATTTGGGAATAAACAGTGAACTCCAAGCTACATGAGCTCGAACAGAAGCTACATGAGCTTCGTGACTGCGGCCTGCTTTGGAAGCCAGCCCCGAGCCTCCTTTCATCGCGCCCGCCGTGGAAGCGCCACAAGCGGCTGGACAGAAAGCGGAAGCCAGCCCTGAGCCTCCCTTCATCGCGCCCGCCGTGGAAACGCCACAAGCGGCGTGACAGAAAACAGAAGCGGGGTAAACGCGGAGGTGTCAGAGCTAGGCTAGCAGCTAGCCCACACAAACCGGCGATCCCATCCATGGTTTTGGCTAACGTGCGCTCCTTGGACAATAAACTGGATTATATACGCCTGCTACGAACGACACAAAAGACTGTGAGAGACTGTTGTGTGTTTGTATTCACGGAAACGTGGCTCAACAACAACGTTCCGGACCATGCTGTTCAGCTCGAGAGGCTAACATGCTACAGAGCGGACCGAACCCTCGAGGGAGGTAAGAGATGGGGAGGGGGGCTCTGTGTTTACATCAACAACGCATGGTGTCTGGATGCTGCTGTGGTCTACAAACACTGCTCACCTTTAGTGGAGTTCATGACTATTAAATGCAGACCGTTCTATTTACCGAGGGAGTTTACAGCTGTTTTGATTGTTGCTGTATATATTCCTCCAAGCTCCAACAGCAAAGTTAGAAGTGAGGCTTTGAATGAACTATATCTGCACATCAGTGAGCAACAAACAGCCCATCCTGATGCTTTTCTCATCACGGCTGGTGATTTCAACCATGCAGATTTAAAGAGTGTATTTCCAAAAACATACAAAAACATAAACTTTGCAACAAGAGGAAACAACACACTGGACCAAGTTTACACCACCATGAAAAATGCCTACAGAGCCCTCCCCCTCCCCCACATTGGTGCTTCTGACCATATCTGTGTTATGCTAAAGCCAGCATACAGGCCGCTGGTGAAAGTCACAAAACCAGTCCGCAAGCAGATACGAGTGTGGCCAGAGGGGTCTTCAGAGGCACTCCAGGACTGTTTTGACACCACAGATTGGGGTATGTTCAAAGAAGCTGCTACCACAAACAACAACACATGTCTCCAGGAGTACTCAGACACTGTATGTTCATACATCACCAAGTGCATTGATGATGTTACCAACCTCAAAACCATCACTGTTCGGGCTAATCAGAAGCCATGGCTGACAGCTGAGGTTTACAGACTCCTGAAAGCCAGGAATGCTGCCTTCAAAGCGAGAGATCAGGTGGGCCTGAAGGCAGCCAGAAAGAACCTGGCCCAGGGCATCAGAGAGGCCAAGGAGCAGTATTCCAGGAAAATAGCTCACCGTTTCAAGGACAGCAAGGATACACGCAGTCTGTGGCAGGGAATACAGACCATCACAAACTACAAACCCCCCCCCCAGACCTGTGACAGCTCAACCTCTACGCTGAATGAACTGAATGAGTTCTTTGCTCGGTTTGAGGCAAGTAACAGCACACCTGCACATAAACTCCCCCCCTCTCCTGATGGCCAGGTGCTGGCGCTGTCCTCAGACAGCGTAAGGCGATCATTTATCAAGATTAATGCCCGGAAGGCCTCTGGTCCTGACAACATACCTGGTCGTGTGCTGAAGGACTGTGCAAGGGAACTCGCAGCGGTCTTCACGGACATCTTTAACATCTCACTGAGCCAGGCCATCGTCCCCACCTGTTTCAAAGCCACCACCATCATCCCTGTCCCAAAGAAGGCAACGCCCGCATGCCTCAATGACTATCGCCCAGTAGCACTCACCCCCATCCTGATGAAGTGCTTTGAACGGCTAGTCATGAAAAGCATCACATCTGTCCTCCCTGCCTCCCTGGATCCCTTCCAATTTGCATACCGACCTAATCGCTCAACCGACGATGCCATCTCCTCTGCCCTCCACACAGCTCTCACACATCTGGACACGAAGGACTCTTATGTTAGAATGCTGTTCATCGACTTCAGCTCGGCATTCAACACCATCATCCCCCAACAGCTCATCCATAAACTGGACAGTCTGGGGCTGAACACCTCAATGTGTAACTGGCTGCTAGACTTCCTGACCGGGAGACCACAGACAGTACGGATCGGGAGTAACACATCTAGCACCATCACATTGAACACAGGGGCCCCACAAGGATGTGTGCTGAGCCCCCTTCTATTCACCCTGCTAACACACGACTGCACACCATCGTACAGCTCCAACCACTTCATCAAGTTTGCGGACGACACAACAGTGGTAGGTCTCATCAGCAACAACGATGAGACGGACTACAGGAACGAGGTGAGCCGCTTGGCCTTGTGGTGCGGACACAACAATCTCACTCTCAACGTGGAGAAGACAAAGGAGATTGTCGTGGACTTCAGGAAGAGGGATGCACAACATGCCCCTCTGACCATCAACAGCACCGCAGTGGAGAGAGTGGACAGCACCAAGTTCCTGGGAGTGCACGTCTCAAAGGACCTGTCCTGGAGCAGGAACACTGCAGCACTGGCCAAGAAGGCTCACCAGCGCCTCTACTTTCTCCGCAAGCTGAAAAGGGCTGGAGCTTCAACCCCCATCATGTGCACCTTCTACAGGGGTGCCATAGAAAGTGTCCTGACCAGCTGCATCACGGTGTGGTTTGGTGCATGCACTGCATCATGCCGCAAGAGCCTCCAGCGCATCGTGAAAGCAGCTGAGAAGATCGTCGGCACCTCCTTGCCCTCACTGCAGGACTTACACAGCAAACGCCTCACTCGGAAAGCCCACTGCATGGCAGGTGATCCCACACACCCACTACACAGCCGCTTTAGACTGCTGCCATCAGGGAGGAGACTGAGGAGTCTCCAGGCTCGAACCAGCAGACTGAGAGACAGCTCTGTTCATCAGGCAGTCAGAATGCTAAACACTCTGCCTGCTCTGCCTCCCCTCCCATTTGAACTGCCTTAACACAAAAAACTTTCTCACACATTACCACTCAACACAAAGTTTTTAACACTGGACCCTGTGTCATCAAACGGGTTATTCACTAAACTCTCGGTCATGTACTCATTCAGTTTGCACTACTTCTCATATTTGCACTAATGTTTGTATTACATTACTGCCTATAGTCATACTACTGTTTACATTCACTGTTTACATTTATTAATACGGTTTACATTTATTACTACTGCTTTACATTTATTACTACTGTTTACATTTACACTACTTTTATCTACACTACTGCAGATACATATACAGCATTCTCTGACTAGCCTTATCTAAGGATGCCAAATGTGCCTTATGTGCCTCACTGCATATGCCACTTTGCCTCTATACCAACATCAACTACCTCATACATATACTGTGTACATTAACTTATATGCTGCTGTGCCACTCTTTGCAAATGTCAATGCTAGAACCTTCAGTTTATTTTATAGATATACTTTTTATACTTTTTATACTACTATGCAAAAACTCAGGACAGTATTACACTTTTATTATTTCATTTTATGCTTATGTTCATTGGGTGTTTGGTGTTTCATGGGTGTTTGGTGTTTCAGTGTTGGTGTAAATTTTCATACTTTTATACTATTATGAAAAAACTCAGGACAGTGTTACACTTTTACTATTTTATGCTTATGTTTATTAAATGTTTTAGTGTTTAGTGTTTAGATGGTTACTGTTGCACCGAGGGACTGAGAGAAACGCAATTTCGGTCCTGTGTATGTCCTGTACATATTGCAGTTCTGTCAATAAAGTTGACTTTGACTTTGACTTTAGTGTTTTTATTAAAGATAAAAACATCTACCTGTTCAAGTCCTGTCACTAATATTATAATCTCTTGTGCAGAACTCAAGTTACTGGTGACGATCAAGACTCATTCCAGCTTCCTGTTTCTCAATAAAATTGTTAAAACTTTTCCAGTGTTCGGTTTATTAATGAAACTCAAAAACACACTCTTGACACCCCCCTAGTTTTTTTGCTGAAGTTCGACTGGTATACATGAGAAGCCCATGAGGGGTTGAGGACCTTAGCTGCTGTTTTCTTAAGGTGAGTTTCCTGAAGAAAACAAATGTCAGCTTTCAAAGCACGGAGGTGCGCATACACTTTGCCTCTCTTCAGAGGACTATTTATCCCTCGCACATTCCAGCTGATAAAATTAACCCCGCCCTTGTGGTGCTTATATGGGCCTGCTAACATTTGTTTGTGTGTAATTTATTAACTTGTAGTTGTATGACTGTGAAGTTATCTCCAAAATATACAAAATAAACTGATGTGCAAAAAACACCCCTCCCACCCAAATGCCTAATCCCACCCAGCCCCCAACCTAACTGAACACCACCAGGAACAAAGTCTCCAATCCCCCAACTTAAAGCCAGACCTATCAGTCCATAAAGGGCCGAACTAGTAACATAGCTTCCCATCTTCCCAACCAAAACCACCAGTTCAACAAAATAAACAACTTTAAAATAGCTGAATATAATGATTTCACCCAGTAATTTAAGCTATTAATTACTCTTTACATTACTCATGTTCAGCTGTAATGATAAAGATATTGTCCAACCTGTTTAGTTCAGTCCCAAGCCGTTGTCTCACGTCTCAGAAAATTTTCCGCATCTTCTGGAGTGTCGAACACAGCGGAGTTACTGTTCACGGTGACCACAAACTTAGCAGGATACCGAAAGCCATACCTAATCATCCCGTTGGATCTGCATTTCTCCTTGATGACCTGAAACGTCTGACGCTTCTTCATCACCGTCGAGGTGAGGTCAGGGAAGATGAACACCGGGCGCCCGTCATACTGAAGAGAGCCCTTTTCCCTTACCAGCCGTAGTACTCGCTCTTTCTCCTGGAAATAATGCAGCTTAACGATGATGGCCCTCGTCTTTCCATCCTTCGCCTGAGTCAGACTCCGATGTACCCCATCCACTTCAATTGGCCGGGTGAAGTTGTCTTCTCCTAGCAGTTGCGGTAGTAGCTTGATGACGAAATCCAGCGGTTTACCGTTCCCCGCTTTTTCAGGTATGCCCACAATACGAATATTCTGCCGACGTGAGCGAGCCTCCAGGTCTTCCACCTTAGCCTGCTGCTGAGAGCATTGAGCGGCTAAGCTAACATACTTCTTCTCCAGCTCTGAAATCCATCCGCCTTGTGATTCGGCTGTGGCCTCAGTAGATGCCACGCGGTCACAAATAGCAGATATTGCTGCCCTGAGGTTGGATATTGAACTGTTGAGCTCAATAAATCTCACATCGACCGCGCCACTCAACTTGTTAATAGCCGCCAGGACGTCTTCGTTAGTTGTCGACGGGTTCAAAGGGCTATTGCTAGCTCCTCCAACACATGCTAGCTTCGTTTGGTCGTCTAAAATGTCATCCCCTGAGCTTTATCTTTTTTAGTATTTATTTATTTATTTATGTATTGATTGATTCATTCATTTTACATTTGTTAAAAGAAAAACCTTTTAACAAGGTTATCATGCGTTCTCGACGCTGGGGTCGGGGCGTCCAGTACCTCATTGACTGGGAGGACCATAACCCTCCCAGTCAATGAGGTACTGGACGCCCCGACCCCAGTGTCGAGAACGCATGATGCAGTTGATGGTGTAGGCAGGGGAGCCATCAATGAGTCGGGCGGGAGGAGGATGCCTGGAGGCGGGCATGAACCTAGGACATATTACATTTTAAACATGTAATATATAAAAGCAAGAAAAAACATAAAATGAAAGGTGGCAGGAAGAAGAAGAAATCTTATTTTACCTGCCCCCTTTTTCCAAAACAAAACACAAAATCAATACAAACAATTCACTCCAATAGTCGTCAATAAGCAATCGAACCAAAAGAGAAACTCATTTCAATTTTAAAATTTTCATGTACAATAAACAATTTAAAGAAATTTTTAGTATTTTGTTAACAATTTAGTTTTAATAATTTTTTTAAACACAAGCACTGATTTTGCAGATTTAACTTCATTTCCTAAACCATTCCACAAATCAACTCCCTGTATTGAAACAGACCGTCCCTTTAAGCTTGTTCTATACTGAGGTTTTGCAAAAATCTCAGTTCCCTTAAGACTATAGCAGCTCGTCCTCTTTACAAAATTAATTTGAACATTTGAAGGCAGTACATTATTATGGGCTCTATACATTACCAACAAAATATTGTAATCCACTAAATCATAAAACTTTAGCAACTTAAGTTGTTGAAACAATATATTCGACGGATGACAGTAAGGCTTTCTTGTAATAATTCTCACAGCTCTTTTTTGTAAAATAAAAATAGGCTTCGTTATGGTTTTACACGCCTTTCCCCAAACTTCAACAAAGTATTCCTCCATGTCGTCATCTTGCAGTCCTTTTACTCTGCGAGTCAATCCACCAGAGTATTAAAAGTGTTTAGGATGAAAAATAGTGAAGTTGAGTCGGAGCTTCCTCAAACACGTCTACTCCGTCTTGAGACCCTCACGCAGGACCTAGTCACAAAGCAGCATGTTTATGGATTTTTCCACTTTAGTAGACAAATATGGACTGATGTGACTTACGGGATAGAGAGATGTGTACGGCAGAAAATACAATAGTTAGTCTAAGAGGGCCATAACCAAATTGGATTGCTGCTTTCATCAACTACTGTATCAAGTTGGCAAAACTTCATGGTTCATGCACATCTTAAAAAGTACTACATTTTTTTCCTACCTTCATTTATACAGAAAACTCAGTGAGCCTCAAGGACTAATTTACAAGTTAGAAAGATTTTTAACAGACAAATTAAATCACACGGTGTTTTACAATAAAGTAAAACAGAGTACAGTACCGTATTTTCCGGCCTATAAGTCGCCGTTTTTTTACTAATTTTCATGTCCTATGACTTATACGGCGAAGCGACATATTTAGGGATTTATTTCCAATATTTTTAGACCAATTTTTGGCTGAGATATAACCGTTTCCATTCATTCTGACGAAAAAAATGGAACAGTACCACTTTCTGCGGCTAGGGGCGCAGTACCACTTTCGGCCGCTAGGGTCCACCGACCGTTCCCAGCTCATGTGTCAGACAGCAGACTCATCTGGTCGGACTCACTCTGTCGCAGCCCGGCCTCCTGCTCTCTGGAGCTCTGACACTTCCAGAGAGTCCACCAACCGTTCCCAGTTTGTGTGTCCGACCGCAGCCTCCTCTGCTCGGACTCTCTCTGTCGCAGCACGGCCTCCTGCTCTCTGGGGGTCTGAACTACTGTTACCTCAGTGTTTGACTGTTAGCAAAATAGCTCAAGAACCACAGGACAGATTTTGATGAAACTTACAGAAAGTAATCACTGGATGGACTCCAGGTCGGGGAGGAGGTCCTGCCCCAAGTGGAGGAGTTTAAGTATCTCGGGGTCATGTTCACGAATGAGGGAAAACTGGAGCGTGGGATCGATAGGCGGATAGGTGCAGCGTCCGCAGTGAAGCGGGCGCTGTACCGGTCTGTCGTGGTGAAGAGAGAGCTGAGTCAAAAGGCAAAGCTCTCAATTTACCGATCGATCTACGTTCCCACCCTCATCTATGGTCATGAGCTTTGGGTTATGACCGAAAGAACAAGATCTCGGATACAAGCGGCTGAAATGAGTTTTCTCCGCAGGGTGTCTGGACTCTCCCTTAGAGATAGGGTGAGAAGCTCAGTCATCCGGGAGGGACTCGGAGTAGAGCCGCTGCTTCTCCACATCGAGAGGAGCCAGTTGAGGTGGCTCGGGCATCTGGTTAGGATGCCTCCTGGACGCCTCCCTGGTGAGGTGTTCCGGGCATGTCCCACCGGGAGGAGACCCAGAGGAAGACCCAGGACACGCTGGAGGGACTATGTTTCTCGGCTGGCCTGGGAACGCCTTGGGATTCCCCCAGAGGAGCTGCTCCAAGTGGCTGGGGAGAGGGAAGTCTGGGCCTCCCTACTTAGGCTGCTACCCACGCGACCCGACCCCGGATAAGCGGAAGAAAATTGATGGATGGATGGATGGATGGATGGATGGACATTTACGACTGATAAGCTGTAGGAGAAGTTTGAGCTAAAATTCGATTTTGTTTATAATTTATTTTCGCAGCGCGCACGTTTGGAAGACCGTCAAAGCGAAACAATTTAAATCCCGCTGATTTGACCATCACGTGTATTTATTAAGGAAAAGCTCAGCTCAGATACACCTTTACTATAATGTCAGCAAACAAATGTATTTTTTGGGGGGGGTTTATCGTGTTAAATTTTAAAGAAATGCAGCGTTCCCACCTGTTGCGGGTGCACGTTTTGCACGTAGCAAAATTATTTTTTGAATTCAGCTGATTTGACAATTACGTTCATTTATTAAAGAAAAGTTCAGCTCAGGCACATCTTTGCTATAATTTTCAGCAAACAAATAATTGTTTTTAAGTGTTAATCTTGTTTAAGTCCTACCTTGTGGCCATTTCGCAGCCAATCCATTTTTGGCAAAACACCGGCCCACATTTCCAAGTTGTCACCGCTGACTCGTAACATACGCGACGCGTCAGCTGTGACGCATAATAGATGCGACATATACAGAGATGCGACACGTCTATGGATTTTTCCACTTAATTGGACTTAATTGGACTAATGCGACATATAAGGCGGTGCGACTTTTAGGGCGGAAAGTACGGTAAATTACTATTCACTTTAATGTGAAATTGGCGGTGGTGTAAGCAGTTCTCTCAGTAGAAATATTATGACATTCCTGCCACAAGTGTACAAAGTTGTACTGGAAACACTACAACTAGTTTTTAGTGAGTCGACAGTTCTCCTCATCCTGAACATTTCACTGCATTGTTGACCTTGTGTTAACCTGAATGTGACAAATAGACAATAAACTAAACTAATTGCTGCTGTTATTTTGGAATAACCAAATAATTTCATGTTGTGCTCTTATACCTGTGAAACAGGACAGTAATGTAAAATTTTATCAGAATGGATTTAAGATGGCAGAAATCTACTTTAGTCTTGGCCTTTCTCAGACTAATCAGCTCTAATGATTATTCAATCTGGACAGAATAAAACACTATTTTCCCAAAATGTTGTTATTCAAAGAGATATCTACAACAGATAAGATATAAACTATTAATATAGTAATAAATAAATAATATCTGAACTACTGCTTTAATTATATTATTATCCAGTTTGGCTATGACTCCACACAGAGATTTATTTTTCCAAATGGAAGTTATAATAGCTTTGTACTCAGTGGCCTGATTATACTTGAGTATTTGGATGAAAACATGGCAGCTAGGCTGTTCTTGTTATTGTTCCCACTTTGAGGAACTGTTTTAAACACATGCAATAGTTGGGCTCCAATAGAAAGAAATATTTTGACTATGTTCACCATAAATCAGAACATGTAGTAGATAAAAAATTATGAATGAGTACATCTCTTTTTTTATTGTACTCTATTAATTCCCAATGGGGAAATTAATTATCTGCATTTTTTCCATTGCACATGTGAGCACACATGCACATGTGAAGCAGTGGGCTGCAATCTAAGGCGCACGGGGAGCAGCTGGGAGGGTGGGAGGTTAAGAGCCTTGCTCATGGGCCCAGAGTGGGACAAATGAGGGTGGAGGAAGCTCTTCATAGATTTTACACAAACATTCTGATGGTAAGGTTTATGTCTTTCATAATAATGCAAAATGTTGTCCATAAAGGTGAAACAAAAGGTACAAACTACAATTCATTTTTAGGGGCCTTCATTGACTTGGTTTTCTCCTCTACATTTGCCTGAATATGTAAAAGTTTGTGACAAAATTAGTATTGTAATTTCTGGACTATTGAGCGCACCCAAATATAAACCGCACCCACTACACTAAAAAGATAATAATAATTTTGTACATGTATAGCTTGTGTGTAAGCCATAGAGCCAAGATGGTCTAGTGGCAGGGTTTTTGACTACGGACCCGAAGGTCGCGGGTTCGCGCCCCGGCCACTACCCAGCTTGGGGTGTCTATGAGTGCACACCTATTTCTCCAGCTCCCCGGGCGCTTTCGGGCTGCTCACTGCACCACCTGGTAGGTGGTTGGGTTAAATGCAGAGACGAATTTCGTCTGTGTATGGGAAACATACGCAGATGACAGGAATAGACATTATTATTATTATTATTATTATTATTATAGGTGTCCATGTTGTAATGTGAGACATTACACAGAAATAATTTTTAAGCTTTTGATTAAATACATACCTGTAACATACACAAATGCATACAGTGAATGTTTTTTTCTGAACAGTGCCAGGAAGTCATTGATCACTATATCCATCTTCCTCCTGCAGAGGATTTTTTTTTTAAACTGGTCCTCTGTCAGCATCCACTGGCAGACTGGAGCAGAAGTTGCTCTTTGCATTTTGCCAGTTTTAGTAAACGATCTCTTACCACAAGTCATCCAAGCCTCCAACCGAACTTCGAGTATCACGTTAATACAAGATCCGCACTGATACTGAGTGGCTG
>JBBPBX010046479.1:0-13791 GCA_038048925.1 Garcialebias charrua | reverse complement strand
TGACCTGTTTGGTAATTTCATTGGTCAGATTTTTATTTTTTTTGCTTTATTTATACAGGTATTCTAATTGAGTCCGAGGACCCACCCCCCAGGAGAGATGTGTATTAGGCAGCTATGTGAGCAACGGGGTGTGATGAGGCTTAACGTTTTGATGGCAGGAAGCTCGTTAGCCCATCAAAAAACAAAAATCCATAAATTAGCCACAGCACTGTAAAGCTGTGGGGTTCAAAGCATGTGGAAAAAGTAGCAGCTTATAGTCTGGAAATTATGGTAAATTGTAACCAATCTACATGGAGTTGTATTGATGAAAACCTATGAAGCATAATGTCTACCATAGACAATCAACATTAACAATCACAAAATGACTTTTATTTTTGTCAGTTGTACAGACATCAAGCAGAAACGCGTGGTAGTAGTTGATAATTACTGTATTCATAGCACAATAAATCAAGAACATAGTTTAATATTCATCACTTTAAAAGGTGTTTGATAAAAACGTATTGTGCATTTTTTGGAGATGCAAACGCAGAATTACTTTTTTTTTTTTTTTTAGCAAAACATCTATGCCGGTGTGTACCGGTATATTCAGTTCAAATTCAATCCAGTTTATTTAAGTCAGTCACAACAGAAGTCATCTCAGTGCACTGAGCAAATACATTCAAACACATGAAATTTCAATTAGTAACATTATTTAAAGGTGCAGTCTGCAGTTTCTGTAGTGCAGTCTGTAAGTTTTCTAAAAATATATTTTTAACATATTTCTTCACTCTGTCACTATCTCCTGACAGACTGATGTTAGACAAAGTAATCTTTGAAAAAACTATAGTCCCCTTGCTTCTCCAGGTGTTACTAAAAGCATTTCTAAAAAGCCACAGTGACCCGCCGTTAACCAGCCAATAAAAACAGAGTTTTTAACTAGCCAATAAAAACAGAGCTTGAATTTGAATTTCAGCAGAGCAAGGGGACGAACAGAGCTTGAATTTGAAGCAGAGCCATATATGCCTCTGAGGGGGAGGGACCAGAATGCTTTCCCTGTTGAAATTTTTTTCTAAGTGCTGCAGTTCTACAGAAACTGCAGACTGCACCTTTAAAGTAGGGTATGTTAGCTAGCAGATTGCACTGAATCTTCACTTTGTCAAAGTCTCCCATCCTGAGCGTGCACAAAGGAGACTGTGGAAAGGAAAAACTCCCTTTTATCAGGAAGAAACCTCCAGCAGAACATATTTAGAACATATATTTATGCTAGCATGGACAAGCTTATGGTTTTACTGTCTCCAAGTTTTTAGATTTTTAGTGAACAACGATGGTGCAGTGCTTAATTAATGCCAACAAAAGCATAAAAAAATATGAAAACAAATTTATAAATTACATACAGTGCCTGGGTCGGACTCAGCTGAGTCAAGTTGCATAATTTTAATTTCATTCTGATCTTGGATTTCAACGCTTCTAGTTGATAAGCTTTTTATTAACCTTGTTGATTCTTGTTGAAGTTTAAAAAACATTTTCTTGATAGTATGTTTCATTGAAAATCTTCACATCAAGCACAAAATAACACTACTGGCAATCAAGGGAAGTAAGTGGAGGGATTAAGTGTTCTGGACAGAGGGGGAGGACAAGGTGTTTTTTTTTTTGTCTGACCAAAATAGTCACTGGATGTGACAGACAGTTGGAAACAGATACCAAGCACAGCGTGCAAAACGTTAGTGGACAGTAGAGCAAACACATGCAAACTGACCAGAAAGTACTTGAGAAAGAAATATATTAAAAACAGTTCAATCTTAACAGTAGCCACCAGCAAATGAACAAAATTATATAAACAAAAATACAAATCCAGACAGAATGCACAACTGTGTCTGCAGCACTCTGTTATTTTATCAGATTAAAGTAAGAGCAGAAAAATTCCACTGAAATCAGTGCCTGGTTTTTCATCTTCATAAGTGAACCGAGCAACATCTGGAACAACATGGAAATCCCATTAGTCTCTCCTTGACGGAGGTTTGTTATCAAGGCCCTTGGCCACTTGGTCGTCACAGCTGTGTTTATAAGTAGCATGTTCAGATTATCCACAGATGTTCTCAAAATCCAGTCTCACTTAAAGAAAGTGTTGATTATAGAATCAGTGGCTGTGTGTGTTGTATTCCTCTGAGACTTGCAATAGAAACAGAAAAGACAAAAAAAAAATCAAGACATAACTTTTAATTCAATAGAAAATGCAAGAATGTACCAAAAAAATACATGAGATGTTGAAAAGCTTATTGGTATTCCTTATTTTAAGGAATAAGCTGTTTGTGCTGCGTATATGGAGATGTGTTTCAGACATTTTGAGCATACACTCATAGACGGTGTGATTGGGAAAAGTCCAGTGGGATAAACTGAGGCTCATGGTGTTTGTCAGCACAGATGAGCCCAAGACAAGACAGACAACATAGGCTGAAATGGCCTAAAGGTAAAACTTTAACTTTGTGACGTAACCCCATTTTTTATTTAGAGCAATTTCCAGTTTATTTTTTTCTTGTCAGTTGGGTTTGTTATGCAGAGTACGGTATGTGAAACCTGTGTGGATTTTAATGTCTACAGGCTGGGCTGCCTTAATGCATGGGCTTACCTGGACTAAAGCCCAGGGGTCTACAGTGCTGGCTGGGTGGGGTATCTTTTTGAGGTCAAATGAAGAGCTCGAAAACATTGTTTAACAACTTGTCAGGTTTGCTGTCCTTCACTTGAGATCGTGTTTGTGGCCATTGATTGATCCAAACCGCTAAGAATTTAATGCCATCTTCTTTTCATTTTGAGTTTCAGTGATTTATTTCTGTTAGTATTATCAAAGTCAAAGTCAACTTTATTGTCAAAACTGCAATATGTACAGGACATACACAGGATTGAAATTGCATTTCTCTCAGTCCCTCGGTGCAACAGTAACCATTTAAACACTAAAACACTGAAACATTTAATAAACATAAGCATAAAATGAAATAATAAAAGTGTAATACTGTCCTGAGTTTTTGCATAGTAGTTTTTGCATAGTAGTAGTATGAAAGTATGAAAAGTTACACCAACACTAAAACACTAAACATTTAATAAACATAAGCATAAAATGAAATAATAAAAGTGTAATACTGTCCTGAGTTTTTGCATAGTAGTTTTTGCATAGTAGTAGTATGAAAGTATGAAAAGTTACACCAACACTAAAACACTAAACATTTAATAAACATAAGCATAAAATGAAATAACAAAAGTGTAATACTGTCCTGAGTTTTTTGCATAGTAGTATAAAAGTGTAAAAAGTATATCTATAAAATAAAATGAAAGTTCTGGCATTGACATTTGTAATAGAGTGACAAAGCAGCATATGAAGTTTATGTACACAGTATATGTATGAGGTAGTTGATATTGGTATAGAGGTAAAGTGGCATATGCAATAAGGCTAGTAAAAAATTATATATATCAGCAGTAGTGTAGATATAAAAAGTAGTGTAAATGTAAACAGTAGTAATAAATGTAAACAGTAGTAATGAATGTAAACAGTAGTAATAAATGTAAACAGTGAATGTAAACAGTAGTATGACTATAGGCAGTAATGTAATACAAACATTAGTGCAAATATAAGAAGTAGTGCAAACTGAATGAGCACATGACCGTGAGTTGAGTGAATAACCCGTTTTGATGACACAGAGTCCAGTGTTAAAATCTTTGTGTTGTGTGTAATGTGTGAAAGTTTGTAGTGTTAAGGCAGTACAAGTGGGAGGGAGGGCAGAGCAGGTAGAGAGTTAAGCATCCTGACTGCCTGATGAACCTCTGCTCGACTGCCTGGCTGACATCAGGGACTGGATGGCTTTAAATTTCTTAAGCTTCAATGATAAGAAGTCTGAAGCCATATTGTTCCTTCCCAATGACACAACCTCAAACCACTGCATTGACCTGTCTGCTCTACCCCTGTCCGAAAAACAAAAAGTCAAAAATCTGGGAGTGATAATGGATCCTTCCATGAAACTCAACAGTCATGTAAACATGATTGTCAAATCCTGTTTTTTCCAGCTGAGGCGTCTGTCTAAGCTGAAGCCCATATTATCCAAAAAGCACCTGGAGACAGTGATTCACGCATTCATTACATCTAGGCTTGATTACTGCAATTCACTTCTGTTTGGCGTCAGTCAAGCCACCATTGCACGATTACAACTGGTTCAGAACGCAGCTGCCCGATTTTTAACCAGCACACGCAAAAGAGAGCACATTACACCAGTCTTGGCCTCCCTTCACTGGCTACCGGTTCATCTTCGAATCCAATTCAAAATTCTCATGTATGTCTACAAATCGCTGAACAGTCTCGCCCCCGCCTATCTCTCAGATCTGATACACCCATATGTCCCTCCACGTGCTTTGAGGTCAGAGGATCAGGTACTCTTAATAGTTCCAGAAACTCGCCTTAAGCGCAGGGGTGACAGGGCGTTCTCTGTAGCAGGCCCAAGACTCTGGAACGAGTTACCGCTGCTCATCAAACAGGCCCCCTCCCTCTCGGTTTTCAAATCCCGGTTAAAAACTCACTACTACTCCATCGCTTTCAATGCCAGCTGATTTGTACTGGATCGTTTGATTTATGATCTGCAATGTTTTTATGTTTTTCGTGTTGTACTTCATTGTATGTGTTGCCTGTTGCGTGTTTGTTTGTCCAGCACTTTGGTGTGGACTTGTTCCTGTTTAAAGTGCTTTATAAATAAAATGGTATGGTATGGTATGGTATGAACAGAGCTGTCATTTAGTCTGCTGGTTCGAGCCTGGAGACTCCTCAGTCTCCTCCTTGATGGTAGCAGGCTGAAGCAGCTGTGTAGTGGGTGTGTGGGATCACCTGCCATGCAGAGGGCTTTCCAGTGAGGTTGCTGTGCAAGTTCTGTAGTGAGGGGAAGGAGGTGCCTTCCCCTCACATTGTCCTCAAATTGTCCAAATTTCAATTTTTAGAAGATGATCAAAATTACAGCCACACTCCCATCCATCTATCCATCCATCCATCACCTTGCCCATAGAAAACCCACACATACACGAAGAGAACATGCAAACTCCACACAAAAAAGACCCTGACTGGTATTTGAACTGGCAACCTTCTCACTGAGAGGCAACAGTTCTACCAGCAGATGGTAGTGCAGAGCTTATTTTATCACAGTGACTGTAATTACTGTTTCTGACCGCTATAGCGGCGCTGTTGACATCCGTTAGCTTAGCCGTAGCTTAGCCGTTAGCTTACGAGTAGCATCTAACTAAATCGGACAAAAAGCAACTTTCGGAAAGAGTTTGAGCCTGTAAGTGACATTCGCTCAAACCGCGTTATTATAAGAGATGTGTATCGATGTGGTTAGACAGTTTAGATGGCTTGTGTGAATTTTTACACTTATAGAGAAAAAGATCGGTTCCATAAACGAGTTGTAGCTTCCGGTGTCACGTGATGGCAGGTCACATGGCGAACGGTAGTCTTACTTCAACTGCGTTAAAAGCATAATTTAAAATCTCAAAAACACAGCGATTAAACAGGTTTTTAAAGATATTAACGGACAAGCAAGCATGAAATTTGTCAGGACTGCGTAACTGAAGTGAAACCTGACGACAAGGGGGCTGGCGCAGCGATGGGCGACACCGGATTTCAACAAATCAGAACTTGCTTTACTGATATGTTGCCGTCACTCGACCAATCAGAACTCTCGTAGTTCATTTCTTCAACCAATCACAGCATCGGAAAAGCACAAGGCTTTCAAGATGGAAGTTGGCTGTCAGCCCAACTTTACGGACTCTTTATGACTCAATAAAAATGCTTCAACACTTTGCAAAGATCTGAAATTATGGCTAAACAAATTCGGACAGAACCACTGAGCCACGCACAGTAAGAACAACGATTTACTGATGAAACCACAAACTCGTCCAAAACCGAGTCCAACCTTATCAGATCTGGGCCGGCTTACAGAACCCAGAACCATCAGAACCACAGCTGATAACAAGTTTCAGAGCAGGATAATGTGTTCTATTTCTGTCTAAAATGTAGAATACCACAAACAAGATCTTTGCAGACGTGGAAATAGCTTTTAAAATGACTCGGCGGTCATTCCAAGGATTTGTACACCAGCTTGTGAAATCACGTTAACAGGTCCGGAACCAGAACCACGCAAGACTTTGACAAATCTCCACCAAAAGCATCAACTAGCATTTTAAAAGTTGATTACAGACAATTTCCCAGCATCAAATTACAAGACATGCAGCTTATGCAATGTTTTGAACACTTTTCCAGCCAAAAAAATAAAAAATCTTTCAGAGTCTAAAAATTGAACAACATATACAAACATGTTTTATGAGCACAGAAATATTAATTTTATCTTTTAGAGTCCCCGTACGAAGGCCACCAATATGTAATGATATATATACTGGTCAGTTTTTCTGACTGTACGATATTCCAGATATTCCAGATGAAAGACTGAGTTGATTTTATCTGACACAAACTTATCATCAAATTTCACGGGTTCTCACATTTTCAGATCATTCATAAATCTGTGACTCAGTGGTGAGATGTAAATTGACAGAAAACTTTATTTATGTTGGTACAGCAGAACTGAACCATTTAATAACAAAATCATAAAATTACATCACAACATATTTACATGATTGATTGATCAGGTTTCCTATAATTTACTTCAGCACAGATGAAACACGTGTCCGTAATTTCATAGGAACAACAGAACACAAGTTATGGGTCTTTGTATAACTTATCTCTGCAGGCAGGTAAACTTAAAGTTTCTGGCTTAGAAAGATAAAAAGTTTCGGAAGAGGGTGGAAGAATGGAAGTTAGAAGGAATGAGTGTTTAAGGAGTTATGTGGGAATAAGTTTAACCAGAACATGGCATATTCTCCGGTCGAGGCTCCGCTGGACCCAGGTCAGCTTAGTAAACAAACATGACTCCTTTACCTTGGCAAGATGATACTCCTCGCTTTGGTCAGAGGCAGGCCAGCCTTTAAACATAAGAAGGGTGCTCGGTCCAAATTACGTCCAAACTGGTCCGCAGTATGTTTACTGTCTTCAGCGTCTACTGAGGTTCTCTTGACCAGACCAGAGTAATGCAGTTCTTGTTCTTGGCTTTCAGAATAAATTTCCTCAAGAGAGAAAATTCCTTCAAAGGTGTAGCTTTGAGGCTACGTAGACTTTTAGCTGGCATGCTACAAGTGTTTAGTTGAGGACGAGGTCTTTGACTCGATGACAACACGTCCATGCAGCTGTTAGGAGAGGAACTTCATGGCTTGGATCTCTTTCCAAGACTGAAGCGTTCATGGAAGCAAAACTCTTTTACTAAAAGTGTTTACATCAGACAACCAGTCCCCTGATTCAGGGGCGGCCACCACTAGAGGACGCTAGGGGCGCCGCCCCTCTGGAACCTCTGTAGCTCTTCAACATTTGAAGACTTAAAAAAATTCTGAAATAATAAAATAAAAATATTTCGAAATGTATGCATATATGTTTTTAGTTGTGTAGGATAAATATTTTATGAGTAATGATGAGTTATATTGTTTGTTTCAAAAAACGTTTTCTGATTGTGACATACTTCCGGTCCTCCGTGGGCGCTGGCAGCTTATCCATTTATCCATCTCGTTATCAGTAACGCATGCGCAGTTATGTCCCATCTTTACAAAACTATTGGAGTCTTCAGGGCACAGTTTTTGCCGCCCTGGAGCCTGGACTCGTCTAACGTGAACGTTGCGTATCGACAGCGTGTTTCCGGTCAGTTATTTATTTATTTATTTATTCTGGAAAATCAGCCATACAGTGACAAGCAGGCTGGTTGCAGGTACGTTTTGAATCATGAAAGCCCTGTCTATTTGCATTTCTGACTTATATGCCTCTCAATTTTTATATGGTTGTGAAAAAAGCCTTCAGATCAGCTGACTGTTTATTCTGGTGAATTTGTTTGTGGAGCTAACATGTTAATGCTAGTCTTTATCTAATGCTTATATTATTATATTATCATTCCTGACTGATATGCCTATCAACTAGATGTTACAAAAGTGTTTTCTAAACGTTATGTGTTTAACAAAGGCTTTATTCTTACATATTATTATTCAATTATTGTTGGATTTTGAGCAGATTTAATCTTTGCTACTTAAAACTCATTAAAAAGAAATCGGTCCTGCATAAAAATGCTCTGATGCCACATTCAGTAATTATCTAAAACCAGAAAGTTCTTCAGACTCAAAAGAGGGAAATGCACAGCAAGTGCACCTTGAAGTCTTGTCTGATCATTATTCCAAAGAACATCACTTTTGAAAATCTACTTAGGAATTACTCAGTTTTGAAGCAAGTTATTTTAATATTATGATTATCAGGTGTTTATGTATTAATATTTTGATTATCAGATGTTCGTGTGTTAATATAATGATTGTCAGTTGTTTATGTGTTAATGTTATGATTATCAGATGTTCATGTGTTGTGTTAATATTATGATTATCAGATGTTCATGTTTTTAACTCAAGCTTGTGTACAAAAGTTGAGCTGAAGTCAAACCTGTTAAATATCAGACAATATAAACTTTTATATTCACCAGATGTCTGCTATATCAATCAATCACCTTTATTTTTCCAGGTAGAGTCCGTTGAGATGGAGATCTCTTTTACAAGGGTGACCTGGTCAAGTGGTCAGCAGCACACGTCACATGGTAATTGACAATAAGCATTTGCATTTACCAAAAAAGATGGTTTTATGAACCTGTTTGTAGCAGCCCTTAAACATTTTTCTTCCACTGTACAGGAGGACATGGCAGGAGGTGATGATGAGGGGATCCTCTGGTCCATCCTGGATGTTTCTGAGAAGTGGAGAGACGCCACCGCTACAACCCACACATAATACCCAAATAATAATACAATAGCAGTGAGCAGCTCTGTTCAACCAGTTACCTTTCTCTGACTGATTAATTTTTAAAATAAAAAATGTGTTCAATACAGAAACAACTGACTTTATTTGTAGCAGACAAAGTCCAGTTGTTTCTGTACAGTATTGAACACCTTTTTTTGATTTTATCATGTCCTGGATGACTGAGAATCTTCACCAGCATACATTTTTAAATACCCAAGTAAGAGCAGTCGATTTAAAATCAGAAGCTGTTGTAAACAGTGTTTAAATCTTGTGTGACATTTAGCTCGAGTGTTATACGTTTTATACAGTAATGTAACATGGTCATCAAATTTGTGTTTACTAAAATGGTTGAATAAAACTGGACTCTCTGAGCCTGTCTTACATCAAAATACACATTTTTGGGGGTGATAATACATCAATTAGAAGACAAAGTCAGAATGTGTTGAACATTTTATTTTCTTACAAGATTTGGTTCACACAACCAGTTTACATTGGTGCTATTCACAGCGTCAAGTCACAACAGAAGTAGTCTCAGGGCACTGAACAGAAACAATAAAATATAAAAATAATAAGTTAACAGAAACTTTCATATAAAAATAATAAGTTAACAGAAACTTTCATATAAAAATAATAACACTTATTTATCTGAGGGGACTACTTTGAGTTTAACTCCATCATGTTATAAAAGAGCTACAGTAGTTAGCCAGAGTTCTTTCAGGATGAAATAATTTGAATTTTAATTCTATGAACTTTATCCTTTTTGTTAAATTTACTATGAATTTAGTATGTGTGTTCTGGACAGACAGTGTCTCCTGCAGTGGAGAACATGTTTGCTGGGTGTGGGAGAAGATTGAACACAAATATGAGTATGCAACATTAGATCTGACAGCAAAGGATAAGTCTTGTGTTGGTTCCACAGCAGCAGGGTCCTCAGCTCAGACAGAAAACATCTGGTGGAATGTCCTGTCCATCTGCAGCCCTCTCTCCACTTGTTTCTTCATGGACATTATGTTCTGTGAGTCTTCCTCAGCAAAATCTCCTCCTGGACAGATTGTTCCTAAACAAACAACAGGTTCATCAGTATTATAAGTAAAAAGAGATTATTAAATAATATTTAAGATTGAGAATGTATATAATTTCATCACACTTACACTGCTCCTTCATTCTTAAGCCTTTCCTCAGACTGCATGGTGAGTGACCACATCATCTCCACAGTCTTCCTGTGTTGACCACAAAGAAAATTACTAGGCATTTAGAGTTCAGAGTTTAATAGCAGAAAGAACAGTTGTGCATGAATGACATTTCACCTGCTTACTCATCTTTGGATCTGCTCCCAGACACATCATCCATCCAAGGGCGTAATCACCATCTCAGAAGTGAGGGGGACAAATTTTTGAATTTCTCATCCTCTCTCAATCAGATTTGTCCTTGGTGGCTAAAAACAAATAACAGCCACTGTACAGCACCAGGGGATACACTCTAGTTATTTAAATTATATACTAACAAAATCTAAAGAATTAGCTGCCAAACTCTGGTTGACTTGACACAATTACCCTCAAACATCTATAGAAGCCAGATAATTAAGTGCCAAATGGCAACACTGAACATGAAATGTTAAATAAAAGACCATTTGTCAGCAAACTGTTACTTAGCACATAAAATGGAATGGAAATGAGAAGATACCAGGGTAATGGGCCACATAGTTTAGTTTAATGTCATAAACAAAGAAAGTGACACACCGCACTAAACACATCAACATTTCAGTCAAATGTGACCACACAGATGTGCAAAACTATGACCTATACTTGCTGCCTTTTAAGAACACAAATAATGCAGTAGTCAAATAATATCTGAAAATACATAAGTATTAAACAAAATATCTAAATATAAACTACATGTTTAAACATTTATGTCATTTTTTGCGTTTGAACAAGCAATCTTCTCTTGATTAACTATATTATAAAAAACAATCAGTCACTTTGGTTCAAAGTAGAAACAATAACATTAGCCACAACATTTATACAAATGATATATATATATATATATATATATATATATATATATATATATATATATATGAATATATGATATATCATATATATATAAATATATATATATATAAAAGAAAAATCTCTTTGTTTATTTTCTACAGTCAAATAACAGTGATGTTAATGTTTTTCTGGGGGCAATATATATGAAGAACAGAAATGTACAAATGTATGTGTGATAGGGCAAAAAATAGCTATATTTCTACTTAAACCTCTATTTTAGGAATTCAGAAGCCTCCCACAACATGTACATATACTGTATGTATCAGTACACTGGTCTCATCTAAGTAAAGCACCCAAACGTGATTCTGCGCCTCTCATTGGCCGCAATAAATTGCTGAGCAATTTCTATCTTATTTATTTTGTCCAATTTGTCTTTGTGAACATGACACACAGCAACACTGTTGAGCCGAGACTGTGTCATTGTGCTGCGGAGCCAGGTTTTTAACCTCCGAAGACTACTGAAGTTTCTCTCAGCCTCAGCAGAAGAGGCAGGCACAGTGAGAAGCAACCGCACAAGTATTTCCACTTGTTCAAAAAGACCCCGGACCTCTGGCAACATTACTCGCAGAATGGTAGCAGCTTCATTGCTTGACTGATATTTATACTTGGACTTAAACATTGCTAACTGCACTTGAAGAGAAGTTCTGTTCACTTCTGGGTACTGAAGCAAAACATCATCATCTGTGACTCCTGTTAGAAGTACTTGTTCAAGTTTCCTGATCGTAAGCACTCCTTCATTTTCAAAACGTTCTGTGAATTGCATACTCACAGTGTCCACAACCTTGAAAAATTCTGCTCTGAAGTAGTCAACTGAGGATGAAGGTGCATGGGCAGCAGCCTTACCAGACAGGCGTTTGGGAGGGTTTCGGACCCGAGGCATTTCAATTGGGGAAAGGTTGAGTTTGTCACACATTTGTGATGCTTTGTTGTAGATAGACTGAAATGTCTCATGTGTTCTTTTGCCAGCTATGCTTTCTTTAACACAAGTGACTGCAGCAAGCATACCATCAACTGTCTGTGTTCGACTTTGAAGAGACTTATTGAGGCACTCTAACTCCTCTGTAACCAAGGCAAGCAGGAGACCAAGAACTACATTGCCCTTTTGCAATCTTTCAAGCAAGCCATTTGCCCTGCTGGCTGAATCTGACTTACCAGATGCCATTTCCTGTAAAGCATGCAATACAGGCTGATACTGGTTAAGTAGCGACTGAATGGCACCTGTACGTACAGTCCATCTTGTTGGACACAAGGGCCTGATAGACTTGACTGGACCGCTCTCTGCTTTGACAATATCCTGAAAAATCGACTTCATTTTTATTGACTGGCCAAACAGAACTCCCAAATCATGAGCTCACTGCAAAGAGTCACGGACAACAGAAGAGGCTGAGCAAGCATGTTTTGTGATCAGATTCACACAATGGGCACCACAATGTACATAAGGAGCCAGAGGTTGTTGCTTTTTGATTATGGCCTGTGCTCCTGAATATATTCCTGCCATGTTTGCTGCACCATCATAGGCTTGTTCTCTCAACCCAGTAATTGACAAATTTAGACGGAGCAGTACATCCATAATAACTTTTTCAAGGTTTTCTCCTGTGGTCTCAGACACTTCATACATGCCAACAAATTCTTCATGAACTATCAGATCATGATCAGCATATCTCACAACTACTGCCTCCTGCTCTTTTCCTGATACATCTTGTGTTCCATCCATAATCACAGAAAACTGCAGTTGTGGAAGTGACCTGATGTTTTCCACAATTTCACGTACTACTGAGTGGCTCAATAGACTCAGGATCTCGTTTTGAACTTTGGGACTTGTGTAGTCCTCTCGAGAACTCAACCATTTTCTTAGTTCAGGGTCATCCTCAGATTTATATCCCAACAGCTGTGCAAAATTTCCTTCACTTTCATTGTCCCACAGACCCTGCCTTGCCAAGAACTGCATAGCACGGATTATTTTTAAAAGACAGGATCGTGCCTTCTCTTGCTGTGATGCCCGCACGTTAGACAGTTGCACATCCACTGATCTAGTCTCATAGATTTGGGTTGTCAAGGCTATTTTGTGACATTCTGATCTAGCATGTAATGCAAATCTTTCACGGCCCTTCTTCCAGTTTTTAAAACCAGTAGAAATGAATTTCTGGTCTGTGTTTTTTGCAAGCTGTGACGTCTTCTTTAAAAAAGCTTTCTGACAGTAAAAGCATAGTACTCCTTCAACTCCTGGGATGACATGAAGCCAAGGGAAGTCCTCATACCACTGTCTCTGAAATCTTAGAGTTTTATTAGCCAACTTTTGACACACAATGGTCTTGGGATCTGGATGATGTGGCTTTAGTGTGGTAAAAGAAGCTCCATCCCCTTCTCTGTCACTGTCTGCAGGCTGTCCCTGACTATCAGTACTGTAGTCTGGTCTCTGCCCTGACACAGGCTCTTCTCTCTGTGCTATCTATAATACAGACAAAAATTATTTGGAGTGTGAATGAGAGTAATTCTGAAATATATGTAAAAAAAAAAAAAAACCTGATCTGAAATCTGCATTGTTTCTCCCTGTAATAAATACATTTTTCTCAGCATGTTATAACCTGTCCTTACCTGGGAAGACCCTGCATCATCATCATCCCTGCTGCTGGCCTCTGGTTTGTCTCCTCCCTGACATTGCTCATTCTATAGTAGCAATAAAGATTAATTTTATTATGTGGAAAGCAAGTGAGTACAAATTTTGCACAGACATTAAACCTGGAAAAGGCTTATTCCTGGCATTAACTAACTAGCAAGAAATGTAAAAACAACCTTAATATTCTTGTTAACTAGCATAACAATATATTGGCATGTATGAACTAATCATCATTTAGATATCATCTGCAG
>JBBPBX010046478.1:5666-18096 GCA_038048925.1 Garcialebias charrua | reverse complement strand
TTAGGATCACAAAAAAATCTATCAAAATATGGTAATTTCCAAATTATATGTCAATCTTCAATAATTGGTTGGAAATCTTTTTGCCTCGATCACTGCCTCGATGCGACGTGGCATTGAGACAATCAGCCTGTGGTATTGACTGGGAGTTATGGAAGCCCAGATTTCCTTGATGCTGTCAGCTCTTCATTATTGTTGGGTCTGGTGCCCCTCATTTTCCTCTTGAGAATACCCCATAGATTCTCAATGGGGTTTAGATCCGGCCAGTTGGATGGCCAGTCAAACACTGTGATATGGGCATCAAACCAGGTTTTGGTGCTTCTGGCAGCATGGGCAGGGGCCAGGTCCTGCTGGAAGATGGAATCTGCATCTCCAGATCCTCAGCAGAAGGAATCATGAAGTCCTCTAAAACATTCTGGTAGACTGTTGCGGTGACCTTGGATTTAAGAAAGCAGAGTTTACCAACACTTGTACTGGACATTGCACCCCAAATCATGACTGACTGTGGATATTTCACACTGGACTTCAAGCAGAATGGGTTCTGTTCCTCACCCTTCTTCCCCCAAACCCTTGGACCTTGATTTCTGAATGAAAGGCACACTTTACTTTCATCAGAAAAGAGGACCTTGTAAGTACAGTATTTTCATAAGTACAGTATTTTCATTTTGTCCCCTTCCCCCCCCCCCCCTTTTATTTTTTTTTTTATGCTTGACTATGTGGTTTTCACTTTAATTTTATTATCAAAATGGTTTCAACTAATACGAGTTATTACTGTTAAAGGTCATAGGCTCTTCACGGGTCAAAAGGAGATGGTGTATCGGAAGGTTCAGGAGTTAGAAGAGGACCTGCAGTCTGCCCATGTTTTGAGGGCAGGCATAGGTTATATTTGGTTTGGGGTTGAAGAGAGATTTATTTTTATTAATGTGTTATTATTTCTTTTGTTTACTATTAAACGGGGTCCTTACACGGATGTTTTTTTTATTTTTATTATTATTTGGTTTGTCTTTGTTTTGTTATCAACAGACGTGGGGGTGTGCTCATCCTGCTTTTCATTTCTAAATTGGTCATATGTTACACAACGCTGATAATGTCAGGGCAGATATAGGTGTAACTTTGACACGTTTTATTACCTGGAATGTGAAAGGGATGAATGGACCCAACAAGAGAGCTAGGATTTTTTCTCATTTAAAGAGGCTAAACGCAGAAATAATATTTTTACAAGAAACCCATTTAAAGTTAGCAGATCATAGCAGGCTTAGGAAGAACTGGATTGGACAGAGTTACCATTCTAACTTTGAAGGCCGAGATACACTTGAGCGTTCTCACGATACGCCTATACGCAACGTATGTACGTCAAGGCAAAAGCGTAGCCCCGCGTAGCCCCTCAGGGCACATACGCGCAAAGCTTTTTTTTTACGTCTGCATGCGCGATGCGCGGTGTCTGACCATAAACTTCCCCGGCGCCGGACTGTTTTGTATAAGAGAGAGATAAGATGAGATTTTTTATTAACATTGCACCAGTAAACCAATACAACGTGATAATGTAAACACAGTCATCCAGAGGTCAGAGAATGTTAAGCTGCTGCAATTCAAAACACATGCATGTTCGTCAGCGCGGCCATCTCTCATCCATCCTGGATGAAGAGCAAAACAGATATGGAAAAAGGAAAAACACAGTAGGTATCATTTGTGATATTCAAAAAAAGAATTTATCAAAGATTGCCTGAGGACACTCCATGATAAAGTCCCAAAAACTCTATCAGCATAAGCACAATCACACGAGACATTGTTGCAGTTTTGACGACATGCAAGGAGATATGGAGTCTGTGAGTAACTTCAGAGAACACAGTTCAGCAGTTATTCAGCTGGGCGTTATCCGAGGCACGCACAGAGATCTCTGGGGGAGGGATGGGGGGAAGGTCAGCAGGGCACTTCAGCTCTCCGCTCCAGGAGAATAATTTCCAAACAGGCCTCTTTTCAAGGACGTGTGCAGAAACCAGATTAGATAGTCTTTTTGTTTATTCCAATCCAGACCACAGTGTACTTTCTCACTGCAGCCTTCCAAGTCCAGACGCTGTTTCAGGGCCAAAATTCCAAATCATATGAGGTTCCGTTCTATGAACCCCCATCCATGCCCTGTTGGGGCCCGGGCGGCTGTAAACGAGTTCCAAAGCGCCCCGCAGGTCCGCGGTAGTCCACCGACGCACCCAACGTGCGATTGAGCTCATACAACAGCTGGGATGAGTTGCTCACGGCCCGGATCAGAGAATCATGCTGATCAGGGAGTTTCGCCAGCGCGCTGATAGCCGCCGAAGCTCTCCTCAGCTTCAGGTAGCAGACAGCTCCGCCGATGCCAAAAAACAGAGCAGCTGCTACTAATAGTCCAATAATCCACAAATCTTCCACGTCTTCGACAGTCAAGACGGTTAGACACATAGGCTGCCACTGTCCCCACGAATCCATCATGTATCCAGCCGCGTGTGTGTCAGAGGGGCAGACAGCTTCTCCTGGCACGGTCCGCTTCGTGGAAAAAATCTTATCTATTGAAGAAACAGCCCAATTTACTAATTCCATCGCAAATTGGTTCGAGTGAGCGCTGAAGTGTCAGACGAGACAAAAAGCAAGCAGGGAGGAGGAAAAACTTAGGGAAGGAAGGAGCAGAAAGATATGCGACTTGCCTTGTCGAGAGCCGGAAGCATGTATGTTACACAAATGAAATAAATTCCCCTTCTTTATCGCTGATCGGGCCTTTTCTTTTGTTTTTTTGCCTAAAGTCAAGTAATCACTTCTTCCTCCGTTCACTCCATGAATGAAATGAATGAATTCAGGTCCTACCTGGGTGCGCGATGTTTTAAATATCCCTGGTGGGCTGTGTGCTGCAGGAAAAGCACTCCCTGTTATTATTTTTATTTCTGAGAGAACTTTTTATAACATATATAGTAGAAACACCGCATCAGAACACCGCCGCGGTCTTCAGCGAGCTACATGAGCTGACTGAAAGCTGTCAATCATTTCAGTAGGCGTGTCAGCAAGTGACCAATCAGCGAGCTCAGTTGAGTCCCCTCCGTGCGCAGCTGCTCATATTACAACAAGGAGAACGCGAGCGTTTGAAAGCTGATAGTTTCTGAAGTATAGCAGCAAAACACATGCGCACAAAATGCGCGCGTAGAGTGGCGTACCTGAGGACGCTCAGGTGTATTTCAGGCTTAATAATAAAGCACGCGGGACAGCCATCCTGATCCACAAAAAATATTGTTCACACCATCCCAGACCATTTCTGACCCCCAGGAACGATTTGTGATAGTATCTGGGTCGCTATTTAACACTCCAGTAATCCTAGCTAGCATTTATGCACTAAATTGGGATGATGTTAGTTTTATACGTAAACTGACTTCTCTATTTCCTGACTTAAACAGACATAGTCTTATTTTATCAGGTGATTTTAACATGGTTATGAACCCAGCTATGGACCGTTCTAGCCCTAAAACTTTGACACGCTCTAAAATGTCTCTTGCTCTAGGTAAGTTTGCCGAGAAAGTAGGTTGGGTGGATCCTTGGAGGTTCTTTAACCCACACAAAAAGGAATTTTCCTACTTTTCACATGTTCACCACACATATAGTCACATTGATTTTTTCTTCATTGATAAAACACTTATCCCTTTTACGAAGAGAACTGAATACCATACAATTGTTGAATCAGACCACGCACCGGTTTTCCTGGATATCTCATTTTCTCAAAATGTCACACAACCAAGAGTCTGGAGATTAGACACATCCCTGATATCAGATAAAGATTTCTGTGAATTCATTGGTAAAGAAATTGAAGAGTTTCTATACTTTAACAGATCTGATTTAATATCACCATCTACATTATGGGAAACGCTTAAAGTAGTTATAAGAGGGAAGATCATTTCTTATTCTGTCTCACGTAATAGGAAAAGAAAACAAAAAACAAAAGAACTCCTGGAATCAATAAAACAAATTGATCAGCAATACTCTATTACTCCAACGCCTGAGCTATATAAAGATAGGATTACACTGAAGACCGAATATGACTTATTGTCAACAGAAATAACTGAAAAACACCAGCTTTGGCTAAAAGGACAAAATTACGAACATGGAGATAAAGCAGATCGTCTTTTGGCTTACCAACTTAAATGTAAATCAATGTCCCATCTAATACCTCAGATACGTAATACTCCACAATCCTTGACTATAGACCCGATAGAGATAAACAACACCTTTAGAGATTTCTATTCCAAACTATATACTTCTTCTTCTCCACAAGATAAATCTAAAATGGTATCCTTCTTAGATAACATTGATATACCTCAAGTAGACACAGAAGTCAAAGATAGCCTTGAATAAGCCATAAAACTACAAGAGATCTTTGACTCTATTCATAAAATGCAGAGTGGCAAATCACCTGGGCCAGATGGTTTCACCGTTGAGTTTTATAAGACGTTTTCTTCTCAACTTGCTCCCTTACTACTGGAGATGTTTACGCACTCCTTCATTCAGAACCATCTAGCACAAACTCTAACGGAGGCTTCCATTTCACTTCTTTTAAAGCCTGGCAAAGCCCCGAAAGAATGTGGGTCATATCGGCCTATATCTTTGCTCAATGTTGACGTTAAAATTTTAGCCAAACTACTAGCCTCAAGGCTTGAGAATGTTATAACCAATATCATCTCAACAGATCAAACCGGTTTTATAAAGGATCGTCACTCCTTCACAAATATTTACAAACTTTTAAATATTATCCATTCTCCTACGTCTGGTGAGACTCCTGAAGTAGTTGTCTCTTTAGACGCGGAAAAAGCATTTGACCGAATAGAATTTAGTTATTTATTTACTGTACTGGAAAAATTTGGCTTTGGTTTGAATTTTATAACCTGGATACGTTTATTATATACATCACCCAAAGCATCAGTAATTACAAACAAGATATCTTCTCACCTGTTTTCTCTTTCGAGGGGTACACATAAAGGCTTTCCTCTTAGCCCACTTTTATTTGCCTTAGCTATTGAGCTCCTATCAATAAAATTTCAATCAACCTCTAATATCTTTGGTATTCGTAGGTTTGATACCGAACATAAAATTTCTTTATATGCTGACGACTTACTGTTATATATTTCTGACCCACTATCATGTATCCCTAATATTGTTAATATCCTCAATGACTTTGGGAGTTTCTCGGGTTATACATTAAAATGTTCTAAGAGTGAATGCTTTCCAATTAACGATTTGACGCTTCAGTTACCAGACACTGCTCTCCCTTTTCAAACATCAAAGTCTGGATTTAAATATTTAGGTATACATATCACCCGTGCCTTTTCCGATCTCTATGAAAAGAACTTCAAACCTCTCTTGCTTAAATTGGAAGCTGATTTTAAGAGATGGTCTAATCTCTTTTTATCTCTTCCAGGAAGAATTAACTGCATAAAAATGAATGTGTTACCCCGTCTGCTATATCTGTTTCAGTGTCTCCCAATATTTCTGACTAAATCCTTTTTTCAATCCCTAAACAAAATGCTCTCCTCTTTTATTTGGGCAAATAAAAATGTAAGGATTCGTAGAGAGTTTTTGGAAAGGCCTAGAGATAAGGGGGGCCTGGCTTTACCTAACATGAGAAATTATTACTGGGCATCTAATATTCAAAAAATCATATATTGGTATCAGAATCCACAATTCGATTGGTGTAGGATTGAAGCAAATTCCTGCCCCACCACCTCACTTTCTGCTTTGATCACCAGCGGATTACCATTTTCACCCTCTAAATTCACTTCTAATCCTGTTGTATATTCCTCTCTTAGAATATGGACACAATTCAGACATTTTAATTTAAAATAATTTTCTTTATACAGCCCTATTTGTCATAACCACCATTTCCCTGCAGCTAGAATGGATCATACCTTTGCTTTGTGGAGGAGGAATGGTTTGGATACAGTACATGTGACAATTTCTATATAGACGGTATTTTTGCTAATTTCAATGTCCTTTCGTCCAAATTCTACCTACAAAAACATGATCTATTCAGATATTTTCAGGTCCGTCATTTTATTAAAAGCCAGAGCCCAACTTTTCCTACATCTCCGGTAGACTCGGGACGAAAAAATTTTACGTAACCCCATGCATATCAGGAAACACATCGCAAACATTTCAAACATAATTACTTCTCTTCGGAAATCGACATTAGATGCGCTTAGAATTGTGTGGTCTGAGGAACTGGGATTTGTGGTTTCTGGTGATCTTTGGGACAGTGCTCTGGAAAAAATCAATTGAACTTCATCCTGTGCATGGCTTAGCTTGATACAGTTCAAAGTCCTTCATAGAACATACTTTACTAAGTCTAAACTCTCTAGAATATACAATGACATTGATGATAGATGTGAGCGGTGTCACCTTGCCCCAGCACATATGACCCACATGTTTTGGACTTGCCCGAAATTAACTGAATTTTGGTCATCCATCTGTAAAACACTAAATGATGCATTTAATACCAAAATCAAATCATCTGCAGAAATGGCCATATTTGGAGTGTTGACTGAAGAATCTATGTTAACTGTTGATAAGAGGAACATTTTCGCCTTTGCTTCTTTGATAGCTCGTAGAAATATAGCCCTGCATTGGAAATCCTCTGAACCACCCAAGGTTTCAATCTGGCTCACTGATCTAATGTTTTTCTTAAAATTAGAGAAAATTAAATATTTCACTAGAGGCTCAACAAGACAATTCCATAGGATGTGGGATCCTATGATTAAGTACTTTACGAATCTCAAGTCCCTCCCATGAACCTGTAGGCCCTAAGATATACATTTAATTTTGGATGTTTAGTTATTGACATGTCGGGAGACATACCCCCATCGTCTGTTTTTTTTTATTTAAAAAAAAGTATATATATATTATTTTTATTTATTTATTTAATTTTCTCTTCTTATTTTATATGTATATATGGGTGGGTGGGGTTAGGTTGTTAAAAGGGAAAAAAGGAAAAAAAGAAAAGAAAACTTCAACTCATGTTAATGTGTTTAACTGTGTCTAACTTTGTGTTTTCTTGAATAAAAATATATTTAAAAAAAGAAAAAAAGAAAAGAGGACCTTGGACTACTGACCAATGGTCCAGCCCTTCTTCTCCTTGGCCCAGTTGAGACGTTTCCTACGTTTGCTCAAGTTCAGAGGTAGCTTGACCTGAGAAACCCAACAGTTGTAGCCCATCTCGCAGATGCATCTGAATCTTCTCTGTTTGATAATCCGCTGAAGCCCACGGTCATCTAAATCTAAACAATCTAAATCAGTCTTTGAGGCTCAATGGGATTAACCTGCCTAAATAAAATAAAGGTTGAAGGAATCTCTTTTGCTGGTGAATCTTCTCCTGCCACATTTCGCCCTTCCACTAGACTTTCCATTGATATGCTTGGACACAGCACTCTGTGAACAGCCAGCCTCTTTAGCTATGAACTTTTGTGGCTTATCCATCCTATGGAGGGTATCAGTGATGGTCTTCTGGCCAGTTGTTATGTCTGCAGTCTTCCCCATATTGAACCGAACTGAGACAATTGAACCAAACTGAAGCAATTTAATGACATGGAGAAACCTGTGCAGGTGCTTTGAGTTTAGTAGATGATTAGTGTGTCACACTCAGTTTAAAACATTCATGCCCTGCAAAATTTGGGCTGATTTCTCCACAGTATTCTAATTTTTTTTAATCCTGTTTTTGTGGGTTTCATGAGCTGGAAGCCCAGATTATGTAAAAATAAACAAATAAATACTTGAAATTGTTTAAATTGTGGGCCCTGAATCTATCATCTATTAAAGATTAACTTCTTGAATGGAATTATGGAAGTTAAACAACTTTTCCATGATATTCAAAATTTTTGGAAAGGGTCTGTATCTCCATCTAGCCATGCATTATCTTTACCCGCTGCTTCCTTTTTGGGTTGCTGGGGTCACCGGTATACCCATATCCAGTTGTCACTGTGCGAGAGGCGGTGTACACCCTGGACAAGTCTCCAGTCCATCACAGGGACACCTACAGATAAACATCCATTCACTCTGTCACACAAACCTAGGGACAATTTAGAGTTACCAATCAGACCAACATGCATGTTTTTGGTCTGTGGGAGGAAACCGGAGAACCCAGAGAAAACCCACGCATGCACGGAGAGAACATGCAAACTCCATCCAGAAAGGTCCCTGGCCAGGATTCTAACCAGTAACCTTCTCGCTGAGAGGGGGCAGCTCTACCAACTGAGCTACCAGCAGTTAGTATATAACCAGTCGGTATACTAATTGTGGTGACTAAGCTTTTGCTAAATAAGCTAAAGCTAAATAGCTATAATTAAATATAATAAAATACAAACAAAGTCAGCTGAAATTTGTAGAAATGCAATACATTATAGCAATGTTTGCAGATCTTGACTGTGTGGATGAACCTGCAGCTCCTTTTATTTTTTCAGAGGAGCAGCAGGCTTTAAGGCTGGAGGTTCCTCCGGGTGTGGCATCTCACCGCTCTCCCAAATCAAGTCAAACCACAGGTTTTAGCCGAGCCTAACATATAATACAGCGCTGTGGTTTTCCCTGAAATAACTGCAGCTTTTAAAAAACACCCGCTTTCTTGGGGAGAGGCCCCACCACATAAATGGTACTTAGCGATGTTGCAAAAACGAACAGATTCAAATGTGCTTGGTGCCAGCAGGTGCTTATATTTACTTTATTCTGTTCTTCTTCTGGTGTGTGCTTTTTTATGATGGTTTTGGAATATATATTTGTAAACGGTTTTAATTTGGGTCATCTGAACACTGTTTAATATTTTTACATGCACTTGCTGAACGGAGAATTAGATGTAAAATATAAAATACAAGCCATGGTTTTCCTTCCTCTAACCATGCACTGAACTAAAACCTCATCCTAACTAAAACTATGTCATAGAATCTTCCCTAAACTAAATGTAACACAGTGGGTTAATGATTCACACTGTAGCATTATAACAAAAAGGTCACGGCTCCAAGCCGAGGTGGGGTCTTTCTGTGTGGAGTTTACATGTTCTTCTCATGTTTGCATGGGTTTTCTCTGGGTACTCCGGTTTCCTCGCACAGTTTAGAAATATGCTGCTTTAGGCTTCCTTCAGGACTCCCTTGCAAAAGAAATCCATTATTATCTCAATGGGATTTGTTTGGTTAAATAAAGGTCACTAACAATTAAATAACCCGTGCATCCCCGTACCATCAGAGAGGCAGGCTTTTGGACTGTTTTCTGATAACAGCTTGGACGGTCCCTTTACGGTTTCCAAAATGAGTTTCAAATTTTGATTCATCTAACCACAGAAGAGTTTTCCATTTTGTTTCACGACAGATGAACTCTCTTGAAAAACACATTTGAGATCTCAATGGGATTTATCTGGTTAAATAAAAGTAAATAAAATAAATAGCTCATCAAAATAAGTCTAATTTTAACTTGAACTGACTTTAAGACCTTATAAAAACTAAATATGAAGACTTTTTTTTAAACCCAGCCTTTAATGAGTCATTTTTAAAAGCTTATCATAAGCTGACACTTTAAAACGCTGGGAGTTTTTTTTTTAATAACATCATATTTATCAAGTACTTTATAAACCTTATGAAGGTTAACCATATTTAGCAAATTTTTAAATAGCTTACATAACCTGTGTGCTTTTTATTTCCTATAAATTAGCAGTGTGTTAAAAGGTACAAGATCTAAGTATGACTAAGAACGTTTTAGGAAGCTGTAATGTTAAATTTTAATTAACTTGGACTTACGTGATTTAGATATAACTTGAAAAGAACATTTTTAATAATCAGAAGAGAATTAGAATAAGAATAAGCCTTATCGTCATTGTATAGTGAAGTACAGCAAAACTGTATTCCGCACAGTCGTCTGAAAGATGATGTATGACTGCTTATTGCTTATATAGAACTTGCTGAAAAACAGCTGAAATTAGCTAAAACATGCTGAAATGTAGCTGAAACGAGTCTAAGTTAGCAGAACAAAGCAGAAAGAAACTATTTCCTGAATTCGCTTTAAATAAGCAGAAACAAGCACAAAAATTGGGAAATTAGCTTAAAAAAAAAAAGCTGAAATTTGTAAAAAGAAAATAGCTGAAAAGTACCGGTAGCTGAAAAGGAAGAAAGAAGCCTAAACTACCAGAAAGAAGTGGAAGGAGCTGAAATGATCTAAAATTGTGGAGTTAGCTGAAAAAACTACTTTTAGCACACAGACAGCTAAAAAGTAGCTGAAAAGGCAGAAAAAGCTGAAACTAGCTGAAAAATTGAAAGGAGCATAACAAGCTGAAATTAGCAGAAAGAAGTTAATTAGGCTGAAATTACCACGACAAACTTGGATATAGCTGAAAACAGATGAAATTAGCTAAAAAAAAATTAAAAAGTGACTAAAAAGTTAGACCAAGCTTAAATTAGCAGAAGAAAGCAGAAAGAAAATGTTTGCTGAAAGTCAAAATGAGCACAAAAAGTGGAAATTATCTGGAAAAAAAGATGAAATTAGCAACAACAACAACAACAAACAGCTGAAAAGTAGCTAAAAAAAAGAGCAGAAATAAGCTTAAATTACCAGAAGGAAGTGGACAGAGAACATTTTTACAGAATTAGGCTGAAAAAAGTTGAAATGGGTGCAAAATGTGGACTTACCAGAAAAAGCCAAAATTAGCATAAAAACAGATGAAATAGTAGAAAAGGCTGAAATGCAAAAACAAGCTGAAATGTGCATAACAAGCTGAAATTAGCAGAAAAAAGTTAGACAAAGCACAAAAATATTGCAGTTAGCCGAAATAATCTGAAAGGGTTGCAAATAGCTGAAAAAAACCCATCTGAAAACAGCTGAAATAAGTTTACATTTGCACAAGGAAGCTGAAAGAAGCTGAAGCAAAACAAAATGTGAAAGGAGCAGTAAAAGGTTACACATCTAAAGTGCTGAAGGATGTAAAATGAGCTCAATTCATTTCCTATATTGGCTGAAAAGGCTAAATATTTCAAAAAGCTAAAGTTGCACCAATACCAAAAATCACAGCAGGATTGTCCTGAAAGAGCTGAACATTTTGCTTTATGATTTGTTGAAATAGCTCAAAAACTGTGGGATGAGAATCGTGCTAAAAACGTACAAAATGCTTCATAAACATTCACACAAAAAACTCCCTGTTAGTTTTTAATGCCTTACACCTTAACTATATACTTTTAAATACATAATAGTTATTTATACTGTATTACCTTACCCTAACTTATGTCTTTCTGAATGCTTACTAGTATTTTAAAAACTAACCTATCTTTTACAGAGTGTTTATGTTTGACACAAAATAAGTGCTGTGTCTTATTTTAAAAAAACTATTTTTACGCTAATTCTTTGGTTATTTAAAACCCAAATCAGTTCATTTTAAATGCATAAAAACAACAAATGTACTTTGTATGTATGCATGTGTTTATGTTGTTAGTCTGTTAAGAAAAAGGGTCTGTGTGCGGTCACACAGCTTTGGGTTTTCTGTCAACTTGTCTGTGTTCGTCCAACGTAAATCTTCAGGCCTCATCAGCTTTCATGTAAAATGTCAAGTGGTGACAGACGTTGCAGCCGCAGAGATGATTGCACAGACACAATTAAAAGACAAATTCACAGCCAAGAGCTGTCGCGTTCGACCGCAGTCTGGTCTCAGACGAGCAGATTAAAGAGCCCTGCAGGTTAACAGCAGTTTGTCTGAACCTGTCAAGGACGATAAACAAGGTCAAGTTTATGGATTTTTAAATTACAATAAGTCGGCTAAAGTGTCTCATTTTGAAAGCAGTTTTATTTTATTACACACACTGCAGGTTTGAAACAGCTTAATAACATTTTGTTGGCGCAACATGGTCCTCAGAGAATAGTTAATAGATGTGGTTTAACAGCTGCAGTTTGAGAGGAACCTTTAAATTAAAATAATTTTACCCTTCATTTGTTCCAGTGGTGATTTTAGTCTATTTGGGGGCCCTTAATTTTTTACTCGAAAAAAAAAAGAAACCATCTTTAGGATTTTGTAAGCAAACAGTTCCCAGATCTTAGATTCAACTAAATATTGAATGCGTTTGAAATAAATATGGAATAAATGATGACACTCTTAAAAGAATCAGTAAAATCTAGGAATTTTTTTTTTTTGCATAGCGTAGTCTATAAATACACCAAGTGTGTTTCTGCTACTACGCTTCATGTTGGGAAACAGTCAAATGATTACCCCCCACAAATTTCTGAAATATTTTTAAACTCATTGTTTACTTGGTGTCTACAGGGAGTCCTCGACTTACGGCACCCTCAACTTACGGCAACTCGGAGTTACGAACGAGCCCCGTTAAAAGTATGAAATCGAGTTACGGCATAAATGCGTCATTACGGCACGTAAAATCATCATGACGGCGGAAATTTGGTGGTGGCGGGTGGT
>JBBPBX010046477.1:14064-26581 GCA_038048925.1 Garcialebias charrua | reverse complement strand
AAATGGGGATTATAATTCAAAATGGCCGACGTGTGTAAGTAAACCGTTACCAATGAACAGCAATGAGGGCATCTTAACACGTAGCCATGTTCACAACGGACCTGCGATCAAAACGTGCATTTTTGTGTTGATCCGATACTTTGTGTGTCCGTTATAAAAGTTTTGTATTTCATGGTGTCAAGTCTAAATTGGAGGTCTAGCCACGCCCACAGCTTTTGTCACAAACTCAAGCTTTTAATAAACTTTGGTCTTTTATGTCTCAGTCCTTTTGGGTGCCGTTTTATTTTAAATGGTTAAAATTTTAAATTTGTATGCATCCTTTATGATTGCCAATTGTTGTCGTTGTTGTCCACCGTTGTCATCGCTCTTTGTTAAAAATCGGGTCTCTCTTGTAAATGAGTCCCCAATGCTCAATGGGATTAACCTGTATAAATAAAGGTTGAATGAATGTAGAACAGTGACAAAGTTTGAATGTGATAGGCTACTTCAAAGTCTCTGAACATTGGTAAATATGCAAAAACCCAAAATGGCATCTTTGAGCCAAAATGGCCAACTTCCTGTTGGCTTTAGGCCATCGATTCCAGACTTGTATTGTGCCTTCATGAGTTATACCAAGTTTTCAACTTCTAAGTGAAACTAGACTGTTGTGCTTCCTATGAACAGGTGGCTCTGCTGAGCCGTTTTGCTTTTTGCTAATAGAATCAAATATCAGGTTGGAACAGAGGTTGGACCCAGATGCAGACAAACACAAGAGGATTAAAGAAAATAAACGTATTAAATAAACAAAAACTAAAAGGTGATGTGGCAGCAATAAATTACAAACCAATACATTTTCATTCATTCAACCTTTATTTTCATTCAACCTTTATTTAGTCAGGTAAATCTCATTGAGCCTCGTGGACTCATTACAAGAGCGACCTGCTCTTGTATACAGGGAGTACAATACAGGGAGTACAATACAGGGAGTACAATACAGGGAGTACAATACAGGGAGTACAATACAGGGAGGCACGAGGGAGCAAGCGGAGGACCAAAACGTCTGGCACAAAGACGCGACAACGAGCCGCTGCTTGAATGAGGATTAGAGGTGGTTTAAATAGACCAGAGGATGGAAAGTGACAGGACCTGGGACGATCGCTAATTAGAAACAGGTGTGGGCGATAATTGACTGAAGATCTGGTGAAGCTGACTGAGGGTGAGGAGTGACAGAAACACAGGAAGCTGAACCAAGACACAAGAGACAGAGAAAATAAAATATGAACCACACAGGGAAAAAATAGCTGCAAGTTAGTCTCATGTTCATGTCAGTGATTTGTGGGAGGAGGAGGAACAGGAGGGGACTGGATTAAGGAGGATATTACCGACAAACTCAAGATGGGTTTCTGTCTAAAATGCCCATCCCTTGTAGAGATCGTACTCGTATTTTTCCATTTCAGTCTACCCCTCAGAAGTTCAGCAGACAGTTCCTCCATTTCAGCAGCAACAATTCCATTAGATTGTAGATAAAAGCCACTTGCTTATGGTTTTGTACATTTAATTTGTTTTTGTATTTTTCTTTTGAATGTGAGCTCTTGTGTAAACAGAGGAGACGATGGAGTGATTTTGTTGGCAGGAGAGGAAATGAAGCTTCCTGCTTTTTATTGGTTTGCTGGTGGGAGAAGATGACTGCAGGAGATTTGTGGTTTGTGGCAAGACAAAGGTAAACCATGCTGAAATCTTCAGATGGCTCAGTTACAGATCAGCATGAGTACAAAATGTAAACACATGAATGAATCTAACCTAATAAAAGTGTCTTTGAATACGTCTGAATGGATCCATGTGTCCATCAGAATAAATAGTTTTATGTTTTTACAATAGCTTACAAATTTCCATTTGTATTAGGGTGTGAATTTAAAAACAAAAATTATATTTATGCTACGGGTACTTTATATTTGGGGGAATCTTTTTTTTTTTTTTACATAAAATAAAAAAGTTTAGAAATTCGGACTTTAAATCGTCTACAATAATAACCCCTTTTAAATCCTTTCTGGGCTTTATGGAGCACCAATAAAGATGGGTAAACAATTACTCTAATAATAACAATGTGTTATGTATTGTCATCATTGTATGTTCCCATACAATGGCGAAATTGGCTCTCTGCTTTTAACCCATCTACCAGTAGGTGGAGCGTTGGGCAGCTATGGAAGGGGCCCAGGGAGCAACTGGGGATAAGGTGTCCTGCTTAGAGACACCACGAGATGTGCAATGACCGCGGATTGAACCCAGGAACTTGGGTCCTGAGTCGGCTGTCCTGCCCCTGCACCATCTCGGCACTACGAGCTGTTAACAGTTAATTATTTATTTATAAATGTATTTAAATTGTATTTATCTGATAGATTCCGATTTGTAAATGTAAACAATGAATCTTCTTCATACACCAAAGTTAGTCATGGAGTTCCTCAGGGTTTAGTGCTTGGACCAATACTCTTTATGTTATATATGCTTCCGTTGGGTAAAGTTATTAAACAACATGGCATAAATGTTCATTGTTATGCTGATGATACACAGTTATAGTTGTCCATGAATCTGAATTGAATTGAATTGAATCTATAAAGCCATTAATGGTTTAGACAGACATGAATGTTGGTGCAAGATGAAGCAGCAACACCACTCATCCTGCACACTGACACACTAAAACACCATGTCCCATTTTTTTTATTTCACCACAAAAAGCTTTCCTGGAAGCCTTCAGAACTATCAATGTAGAGAAAAGTACTTTCAGAAAGCATGGCATCACTGTGACCTTTACTTTGAAAATGCTATTATGCTGGTGTGGTCTGGAGACGCCAATGAGTCATGAGTTTTAAAGGGAAATGGCACTTCTGCAGTGAAACTTAGTTAAATGGCCTAGAGATGCACTCAGATGACACAAGAGCAAGCAAATAGAAAAGAAAAGTAAAGAGGAAAGTGGGATTCGTGAAGGAGAGCACTAACTAAAAGCCGGTCAGAATGGCAAATTGGGGGAAAAGTATGGGAGATGTGTCATGGATCTTAAAAGGCCTACTGAGAAGCAAAAGCTGATGGCAAAATGAAAAAAATAAGAAAAGAGAAGTAAAGAGACGAGAAAAAAGCAGGTGTAAAATGCAAGACGTAGCGTCTTTCTGCTGGGGCTGGTTTTGAGCATCATGTGGTTGTGGTGAGTACACATGGGCATCATCGTGTCGAGTGAAAAGACGGTTGTGAAAGACAAAATATGCTGACCCAAAACCATGATGTTCTGCAAAAGTCAAGAGTGGTTTCTAGTTTGCTTTTTTTTAATCACTGAAAATGCAAGTTGACTCATTCAGGCGTGAAATGTTCCTCTTTTTTAGCCTCACAAAGAATCATGAACACAGTCAGGTAACGTCAAACTCAAAATAACTTCAGAGCTCAAAAAGTTAAAGTTATAAAGTATAAAACCTAAACGCAACACCACAGCATCCAAAACTTGATAAACCACCTTACAGTTTAAGTCAGGGGTCTGCAACTTGTGGCTCTGGGGCCACATGTGGCCCTTTAGTCCTCCGTCTGTGGCTCTAAGAAGCTTTGACCAAAACTTACAGAAATTTATTGTTCTAGTTTTTCTACCCACAACAACAAAAAAAGTTAGTTTTGGCTATTATTTTCTACAAATGATAGAACAACACTATTTTTTGCTTAATGACTTCAAAGTGGGATACTGTACTGTACTTAATGTCTACTCATATAAAAGTCCACATAGGTCTGCAGAGTTCAGTGTTTTCATTTTCATCTAAAGGTAAACACTAAAAGTTTTTACTTCTTTACATCATAGGCTTATTTTGTCGTCCCAAAATGTAAATGTCTAAGTGTTTAAATTAATTTTTGATTACTAGTTTTAAAATGTCACTCCCACTGGCCTGAAAAGCCCCCTCCAACTACCTCAAAGTGGCCCATGGGCCACCAGTTGATCATCACAGGTTTCGTGGCTCCAGGTTCTTTTTTATTTACCGTATTCTCCGGCGTATAAGTCGCACCTTTTTGCCTACATTTCTAAGCCCTGCGACTTATAGGCCGGTGCGACTTATACGTCGATTTTTCCAATATTTTGGTCATAATTTGACTTTGGTCAAAAACTCCAAAAATGGTGCAGTACCAGTTTCGGCCGCTATGGGCGCTAAGAAACCCTTTACAGTACCTACACTGTTGACATCTGCCTGGTCCAAAAATGGTGCAGTGACACAGAAGATGAAGACTTCAATGGTTTTGAATAAATAAATAAAAACCATAAAATAAATACAGTACAGTCAGAGTCAGAGTCAGAGTCAGAGAGTCTTTATTGTCATTTGCACCGCATGTAGTACATGTGATGAAAACGAAATTATGTACACGGGGTCCCAGTTACATCCAACAACAACTACAAGAGAAACAACAAATGCAAGAGAAAAACAGTAATAACATTCTAGGATTAACTAAGAGAAGCATCAGCTAGTAATACTCTAAGCCCTAATGTAGTAGAAAAACATCGTTATAAACAGCAGCACGAACATGAGTCATTATGAGCAGATGGTCACAGGTGAAACGCAGCAACAAGAAACAGATCAGCATCAACATGATGTGATATTTTGCAGTGTTTATTCTTGTTATTTATTTATTCATGAGTCTGACAGCCTCAGGGTAGAAGCTGTTCCTCAGTCTAGTGGTTCTACATTTGATGCTCCTCAACCTCCGTCCTGAGGGGAGTGGGGCAAAGAGCGAGTGTGCTGGGTGAGTGAGATCCTTCATGATGCAGGTGGCTCTTTTCCTGCACCTGGAGGTGTAAACGTCCGCGATGGTGGGGAGTCTGACTCCAACAGACTTCTGTGCAGCCTTCACCACTCTCTGTAGAGCTTTCCTCTCTTCAACTGTGCAGCCTCCATGCCACACATTGATGCTGGAGCACAGGACGCTCTCCACTGCACACCTGTAGAACGAGGTGAGAACTGGGCTGCTCAGACCAGCACGTCTCAGCCGTCTGAGGAAGTAGAGTCTCTGATGACCTTTCTTGATCAGGCTGGTGGTGTTGTTGCTCCAGCTGAGGTTATCATTCAAGTGTACACCCAAGTATTTGTAGCTGGAGACCACTTCCACTGCAGACCCACCCATTTTCAGTGGGGCGTGGGTGTGTTTGTTCCTCCTGAAGTCCACAATCATCTCCTTTGTCTTCTTCACATTCATGTGAAGGTTATTCTCTTTGCACCAGCTCTCCAGGTGCTCCACCTCCTGTCTGTAGCTGGACTCATCATTGTTTGTGATGCAGCCCACCACAGCTGTATCATCTGCAAACTTAACAATATGACAGCCTGGAAGTGTGGCTGTACAATCATATGTGAGCAGAGTGAACAGAAGGGGGCTCAGCACACATCCTTGGGGAGAGCCAGTGCTGAGGGTTATGGTGGAGGAGGAGAAGTTGTGGATCTTCACGGACTGTGGTCTGTTTGTTAAGAAGTCTAGTATCCAGTTACAAATAGAGGGGCTTAGTCCAAGTGTAGATAGTTTGTCTATCAGAGTTTGGGGGATCATGGTGTTGAAGGCAGATGTGAAGTCCACAAAGAGCAGGCGCACGTATGAGTCCTTCTGATCCAGGTGGGTGAGAGCAGTGTGGACCACGGAAGAAATGGCGTCCTCTGTTGATCGGTTCTCACGGTATGCGTATTGATGAGGGTCCACGTTGGTGTTCACGGTTTTCTTTATGTGGGACATGACCAGTTTCTCAAAACATTTAGCGACCACCGGGGTGAGAGCCACCGGTCTATAGTCATTCAGACCAGTCACTGTGGAGCTCTTTGGAACTGGGATGATGGTGGCAGTCTTCAGGCAGGTGGGAACTGACTCCAGTGAAAGTGAGGTGGTGAAGATGTCAGCCAGCACCTCACAGAGCTGGTCTGCACATTCCTTCAGAACTTTCCCTGGGATGTTGTCTGGTCCAGTTGCTTTATGGGGATTAATCTTTCTGAGACTGCCTCTCACTTCTGCTGCGGTCACTCTGAGATGCTCTTCATCTGGTGATGAGGTGAGTCTGGTGCTAGCTGGTCTATTTGGATCATCAAAACGTGCATAAAACTTGTTGAGGGCATCAGGCAGAGATGGGTCCCTGATGGAGATGGATCTGTTTCTGTATGATATGGTACAGTATCTGTTTCTGTCATCATTTTAAACTGAGACACGTTTTTTACTGTAATGTCAGCTAATAAAAATATATTTTTATGTGTTTATCTTTAAAGACTTATACTCCGGTGCGACTTATACGCCGACGAATACGGTAATAAGAAAAGGGGTCTTTTTGATCAACAAGGTTGCAGACCTCTGGTCTAAGTCTGTTGCGGTGCATTAGAAATAGCCAACAGTTTAAGAACAAACTATTAAAGAGAAATATTTATCCCACATCTCCGACCCTGTGAACAGCACGAAACAGAAGTGTGATGTTCAAACGTTTCCGTCTTTCAACACCGAGGCACCTGCCCTCAGAGGAAGCCCAAACACAACTTTCCCCTGAAACAACGTTCATAACCACTTCTGCAGTCCGCCGTAAATCCTTAACGACAAACTCTATAAACTTCTGCAGGCCTGAATATTTATGGATGCCTGTGGTTCCCCAGAGAGCTGTTTCCTGTGTGGGGCTCCACACAGAACACAAACTTCTGAGGAGCTGGGCCAGAGCAGCTCTCGTGGAGCAAAGAGCTCGCAAATACAGACGTGGTGGTCTGCGGGGCCATAAACAAAACGGTCCTCAGCGGTAAAAGAAAGAGAAACGTAACAAGGGTTTACACAAATCCACCACCACCCCCTTTCATGACCCAACCTCTGCAGCTATGTGGCTCAAAGAGCAGAAACTTCCTGTTTTTAATCAGATTTATTGAGTAAAAGTGGAAATAAATACTTCTGGCTGTGTTTAGTCATAATCAAAATCCCACTCTGAACTTCCTGGGGTGCTCAGACATTTATGTTAACTGTTCAAGGCTGAAATGTGTTGTATTTTATCCACAAAAAGCAGCAAAACACACAGTCAACTAGTTTTTATTTGTTTCTTTCATGTGAGCCCGTCTGCAGTCCGACACCCTTCACTACAGTTTAAACAGGTAACAACTGCCCAATGTTTAAATATTAAAGTGTGAATGTAAATATTGTGTCTCTACATGTTGTTAACAATAATCAAAGATGCATATACAAATGATAACATTATTGGAATTGATAGTTTGAGGTGGGTCTCTGCTGCTTTGAGACCAAGAAATCACATGGATGAAACTGGAAGACAAACTACTTCAAATATAACAATACAAAAATATATATTTATTTACACATTTATATTATTTACAGATGATGGAAGTCATGGATGATTTCAGTAAACTTAATGGCAAGAAGATGATTGAATTAATGGATCGTGAACAAAAAGTTCAGAATATCAAAATATGGAATCAAAATTATTTTGTTTAAACTATACATGAGATGAGAGGAAAAATATTTAAAGAAGTACTAATTATTCTATTTCTTATCATAAAAGCACAGTATTTTGCAGTATTTAAAAAAATCCCCTCTAACTGATTAAAGGGGACCAAACATTCAAAATTCACTTTTTAATAATAAATTCAATTTATAACGCACTTTTCATTAGTGAAAATCTCAACGTGCTACACACATTGAATGTTTTTTTTTTTACTCTACTTTGGGTATGTACTTCTTAAAAAAACAGTCCTAGGACCAAAAAAATGCACCCAGTGGTATATTTACTCTAAGTATATTTATTTTTCAGGGATATTAATGTCTCAATTTCAAATCCTGGCGCTTGTGATGTCACAAGCCGTAGGACAACCCACCCCAACCTGAGTCCAGCCACTCACCTAGCAAGCCCTGGTGATGCTCCACCCACTTCAGTATAAAAGACGTCACGGTTGTTTTTCCTGAGTTCATCTCAGCACAATGAGATGAGAATTTAGAGTTCAATGTTTCGTTGTTGTTAAAATGCAGTACCGCTAATAACTAATTATCTATCAGTAAAAATAAAAAACTTATTTACGGGCTCTTAAATCAACCGGACGACTGCTCACGGACCATATCCGTTCAGCGCCGGATGTGGTCCGTGAAAAAAGCGCTCCCCGCTAATGAGAGCGTGTATAGCAGTTAGCAGCCAGTGTGTTACTCTGCAGCCTTATTGCTTGTTTTCGAAGAGTCAGACCAAGAGTTTTTAACATGGAGGGTGAACTTATGGATGTTTCTCAGCGGCCTACGCGAACGTCAGCGCCTCATTTGCCCTGCCCAAAATGGCGGCCGGCCACAGAAGCGAGCCCACACGGACTTTACAAGAAAACACGGTAAAAACAATTGTTTCTTTGCTGAGAAAAAATATATTTCTTATGTAATGTAATGTAAAATTTTGAATTAATTTTTTTCACAGTACTGCTATTATTTTTTCACGTCTTCTGCCTCAGGGTCCCCTTTGGAGGGCGGAGTTAATGTAAACAGATTTTTGAAGGGCGTGGCCTTCAGAGCTCATTATCATAAACAGCTCGTTCTGAACGGAAGTCAGAAAAGGCAGAACTAGAAAGGGGATATTTTATTATCTAATAATTATTTTGTGCATTAAATTGAATGAACATGGTCTGGATAGCCCACAGACATACCATAAAAATTTATAGGACCAATAATTGGTCCCCTTTAAGGCCTAATGCAGCAGGTGATTATGACCCAAAGACCCTCGCTCTGTCAATAAGATAAAGAACAACTAAACTTCACAGCTGTCTTCTTGTTTTTCTACTAGAGATGAGATGTATGGCTCTTTGAAACTACTGTAACGTTAAATGTTGTGTCTACGTCTTTGGGCTGAGCAGCACCATCTCCAACCTGAGCTTTTCTCAGGCGACTCTGGAGCGGCTATGAAGTAGCGTAATGTGTATTGTATTACCGTAGTTAGAAAAATTAGAAAGAGTTATTCATCTTGTTCTGTTACTGGAAGATTATTATTGTTTGAACTGATTTATTGAAAAAAGGGGCAGATATACCGTAATACATTTTTTTCTTCTATCTGCTACCTTTCATTTTTTTATTTTTTTTATGTTATTGTTTATGGGATTGTTTTGTATTGCATTTTTTTAATGAACTAATTTTATAATAAAAAAAATAAAACATTTATAAATCTTCGTTTGAAACATTATTAGGCTGGTGAGGAAAGATGGTTCTGTGCTGGGAACAGAGCTGCAGTTTCTTACATCAATGGACAATGCTGAACATCCTCTGCACGGCACCATCATGAAGTAGAGGAGCTCCTTCAGTGGTACACTGCTGTCCCAGCTCTGCTCCAGACAGATTCAGGATGTCCGTTGTCCCTCAGGACTTCAGACTGTTCAACTTCTCCCCGTACAGTAAAAACAGAGCCTTGTAAATCTGCAGCACCCTAGACACTTAAGTATGTGTATACTGTACTGTACATGTATATTAGTGGAGTAACAGTACATGTGGGTGTATTGAACCGTTTCAGTACGTCATGTTCGGTTCGGCCCACCTGCTTACAGTTTAGGATATTTTTTCACTCATAAAATTTTTCTAACAAGAAATTATGCACCGCAGAACTAAAATTCCTAGGCGTGTTTCAGCACGGCGCTCTTATCTTGCAGCACATGTAGCATTAGCAGCCTAGCATCTCGTTGTGGTCTCCTGTTTGGGAACATTATGTCTTTCTTGTTAAAAGACAAGTGAACAAATCCAAAGCTGTGTGTTGATGTCGTTTCACAGAGACTGACTCTGCAGCAGCATCAACACGTCTAACTTGTTGTTAATGCTCTTGAAACGACATCATCCAAACATGAACATAGTTTGGTGCAAACACCGATAACAGCAGCATTTAAACAACCTTCATCAGGTAATTCAGATCGGTCCAAAACAATAACACTAACTGTAGGAGTTTTTAAAGCTCTGGATCTATGTCTGAATGTTGTTGATGCGCCGACTTGAAGCATAAAGTTCTTGAGCCTCGCTACGACATCCCATCACGTCAACACTTCAGCCAAAAAGTTGTGGCAGAACTTTATGAAAAAACTAAAACTGATCGTCAACAAGCACTGGAGCCGATTAAAGCCCTGCCCTGATGATGAGCGAGAGATTCAACCACCTCATAACAGACATGATGACCATGCAAGAAGAGGTATTGTTATTGTGATCTAATTAACTTTTTTAACATAAAATTATATTCTTATTAACTCTTTTTTTTTTTTTTACTTCTGTGTTGTTTGCAGTCTGAGGACGATAGCAGCTGAGTCTTCTTCATCCACCAGATCACCTCCAGCTAAGAAGTCTGTGATGACTGAACTTGTTTCCTTGGAAGATTTTCAAAATAAACATTTTGTAAGTCTTTATTTTTGTACCGAAAAGTAACCGAACTGAGCCGCCCTCAAAACCGAATATATGTGCATGTATGTACACACATACATACATATAAATATATACCGGTATATATATAGGTTAATCATGAATCTAGTACTCCCTGGCAGCCTGTGCATGTGCATATTGTCTGTTTCCAAATTTTTACCTACCAACCTGCCCATCCGTCTGTCCGTCTGTTAGAAAAATTGTTCCAGAAAACCAGTCATTTTGGTGGCAGCGAGTTGACTACCAGAAACTTTGTGCCATCTCTTGCCGAGACTCCTCCACATGAAAACAACCAGTCCCAGAAGGTTGTGTGCATCCTTTGGGAGGTTTTCCTTGTGAAATTCACATCAGTTGCACTGTGGGAAAACTTACATTCCCAATGAAATAGATGCAGACGGATAGAATTTGCTAATAAAACCTACACTTTGTAGTGGAACTAGTCAAGAAATATACATCCAAAATATGGAACATTCTCAGTAGTTGACCATTAGTGCATGACTCCGTGCCATTACAAATGTTTGACGACTTTGTAAGTGTTACTCTAACATTAGTCATACAGAATTAAAAAGCTCATGGACCTTGCAGTAATTTGCATGTTCAGGTGCCTGTTATAAAAGGATACTTGTTGATAGTTTCAGGGAGTGTAAATGTTTGTTTTCCAGCTCCCAGTTAAAACCTCATGGTAAGGAGCAGAGAGTTCACCTGCAGGCTGTGTGTCAGTGGGCAATAAGGAGGACCTGCTTCACTAAGCGTGTGGTTTCCACTGACAAATCCACTCAGCCTGCAGAGAACTGCTATTTTTGAACCTTTTGGCGTTAGTCTTGTAACGCTAACATCAAAGTTCACCGAGTGTGAAAGACTTTATTGTCCATTACAAACTCCCGTGGCAGTATCCCCCCAGGTTTCTGAGTGACAGAGCTGACAACCACAGAAGAAAACCCTTCCAAGAGGGAGTGCAATAATGTTTTCCCAGGTTTAGAAAAACATCTCGGTGAAACATTAACAGTAGATTTTAGCCAAGAAAGTCACATGGGAGGGGAAAAGTGAATGGAGAATTTGTGAAGTTAATGTTGGGCATCTAACTCATCACCAGCTGTGTGCTCGGAGACCGATGAGTGGTGGTGAAGGGCTCATCGGGTGAAATCTACTGTACGCAGCTCTGTGTGACAGGAATGTTTTGCACTTCGACATTTTTGGAGTCCTGCTGGTGGAAGTTGGCTGTCATCACTCGTTTCAGTCAAAGCTTCTCTTGTTCCGACAGCGACGCGGTGCAGGTCCATCGCAGCCACTCGTGTTTTAAGACGAGCCACTTGTGTGCGTGAAGTGGTCCAGAAGTGGCTCGGTGCTAAAAAATACCCAACTGACTTCTTGTTTGGCCTGACCCAACAAGCACACACAGACTGTTCAGTCTTCCAAGTGAATCACAAGATCTTCATTAACTGTGTTTTAAGGATAATACATGTATGGAGTAATAATCAGACTAAAAGAATACATCAGTGTGAACATTTTTAACCATGAAACAGGTTCAGAAGTTAAATGATGTCCACAACAAGATGTACTTAGAGATGAAACAAAACTGCAGCAAGAAGCATGAACACAAACACAACACACTTTACAGGTGAACAAAAAGGTTTGGGTGGCATTTGTTTCTTGATCAAATGTTCTTATGTTCCTGTTTCAGTAGATTAGCTGAGTGTTCCCATCAGTTAAAGGATGTCTGCTCTGACAGTAGCCTAATGGAAAATAAAACCACCAACAACCAGAAGTCTGCCGACATGAAATCATTTTCCGGCCTGTGACCTCAGCCAGGTTTTAACGAACCCAGTTGGAAGCAGGTAGGATCCGAAGGAAATCTTCAGAACCCACGCCAGGTCGAGTAGAGTCCAGAGGAAGAGGGCTGATGTGACACGGATGGACCATCATCACCCAAAAGAGCGCTGTTTCCCCTGTTTCTATAGTGTACCACAACTGCACAGAAACACTGTTATCTCAGCGGGTTTGGATGTTGTCAGTCCATACAATGGGCATTATCAACTGTTATCATCCCCATATGTATCGGCGAAACTGTCCAATCCACCTCCTAGCATGTTTGAAAAAACGTTATCTGCGTTATTATCGCTGTGAGTAGGCAGCGTGTTTCCGT
>JBBPBX010046476.1:0-26581 GCA_038048925.1 Garcialebias charrua | reverse complement strand
AGTATATAGAATTTAGTTTACTTCTTTACTTCTTTACTTATTTCACTTATTTACTTATTTACAATGTCCTGATACAACCGGCCCAGCTAAGCCGGAAGAACCTGACAGCGCTATCCCAGTCAGTTCAGCAGTAGCTGATCCCATTGACTCAGAGTCTGACTTGATTCTTGAAGACTCACTGTAACACCACCGCTTCAGTAGGTGTGGATGGCAATGCCGCCTACTCGCCTGAAGGATGTCTGAAGCCAGGAAGAATGCTGATCCTGATGCTCGATCAACAAGGGAGAAAGAAGAATCATTGACCACTACAGGATCTCCGGAGATGACCTGAGGAGACGACCTGAGGAGATAACCTCACCTCAGTCGGGCGGAACACGTGGAACTGACCAGGATGACTACACCATGATGGAGGTTGAGAAGAAGCGAACAGCAATCCAGGGTCCAGAGGCACCAAGGATCCTGCGTGACCTAACGACGACATCTCGGGGTCCCAGATGGCATGGACACAGATGACGAGAAGATCACGATGAGTGTTAAAGGACTTGTTTGAGCAGTACCGCCTGTTTTCAAGCAGGGGATGTCAAAGTATGCAGGACTTTTATATTGAAAACAGACTTATACTGCTACAAAAGTCTTTACAACACATATACACACACATGGTAAGTTGCCTTTGGCACAGGGCTCAGAGCAGGGTGTAATAACACACCGTCAGTAACCCTAGATTAGTTTAATTTATATGGCATTTTAAACTCATAAGCAGAAAAACATGATGTATGTTTTTTACTTTTTATATGCTTTGTCTGTATTTTGGTAAACCATCTTTGTGGTATTGCATGGCATTTTGGTTAACCCTATGCGATAAGGAATGGGATTGAGTCAGGCCTTACAGGCACACACTAGGCAGAAAAACCAAGGCCTCTGAAAAGCAGCAGGTCTCTCTCTGAGAAAATATGGATCAAAACTGGATAAGAAGCTGCGGGGAGTTTTGTTGCAGAGAGCTTGGGCGGCTTATCAAGAAGAAAGAAAATAGTTTTTAGAGTATTTAGAAAGTAGTGAATCTATCATCTCACACCAATAACAGAACAGAACATGTAAAACTGCATGTTCTGCAGAAAGTTTGACTTGCAGAGATGCAAGGAGAGTTTGGTTACAGAGAGAGACCTTTAAGCTAGTTAGTTTTGGTTTTGACAGAACAGAGCATGGAGCAGGCCTCACATTTACATACACACGCATAGCAAGATGCATAAACACACACAAGCACATGAACAGGCCTCTCACCAGACAGAGTGCACGCACACACACACATAGATAAACAGCTGAGGTCTGCTTGGAGCAGAAATATAGGTCAGATAGATAAAAACGTGCACACTTTTTGGCAGAGCAGAAGAGAGGCTGCAAGGTTGATTCAAAGCCTGTTAGAAAGGGCAAGCATTTGAAACAAAGATAATTAAAATAAAATGTAATCTTTGAATGAGCATTTTTGAACCATGCTACAGCAGCCAGACACAGAGGCTCTAACGCACACACACACACACACACGCGCGCACACGAGCACACGCACCCACACACACACACATACATTTTAGTGTGAGGAGCACGGTCTCTTATCTTAAACACAGCTGAGACACAGGAGAAAGTCAGGCCTTGGTTCAAAAGAAAAGTGAAAAGCTTCAGATGGGAATGTGAACTTTTGTGAAACAGAATTTTATTGAAGCAAAATGTTTTCTGGATGTCAAGTAATTAACTGAATGTGCAGAATTATGTATTGAGAAGTAAAATGTATGTTATTTTATGTTTTCTTTTATGATTCACAGCAAACTAAAGGATGCTTCACTGCTGAGGGTTGAAAAATATAGTTTTGAACATTACATAGCACGTTAAAAGAGTGTTTTTCCACAGTTTGAGTAAATCTGGGTGAAAGTTGAAAATTTCTTCTGACTGAAGAAGTTGGAACTTTGCCAGATGACAGATGGCATTGGGTCATTCTCTGGTGAAGGGAGGGTGACAGCTGGAGAGACATTATGTCACCAGTCCGGTGAAGGCTGAGAAAGTTGCCTCATCACTGACCAATGAAAAAATAACAAAATGACATAGCGTCTGCAAGTGGGGGCTGAAGTCCCTCTGTGGGAGCATAAATAAGGCTGTCTGAGAGGAGAAAGGGGCTGAAGATTTTTTGAAGACCATTTGGATTACTGGACAAAGACGGACGCTCTGGAACTAAAGAAGAAGATAGAATATTCTAAAAAGACTCTCCTTGGACAAAAAAGGAGATATTTTTGCTTCAGCCTGGATCCCTTGCTATTCTTCTTCAAAAATTGGATTAATTACAGAGCTGGAATATAGCCTCAAATCTTGATTCAGGATTGAGGTATTTTTTCCTTGCCTTTGGTAAATGGCCCCTGTGGATTTGCCGAACAGAAGGTAAGGAAATATTCCCATTCTTGTCCAGAGCATTAAAATTATATTAAATATAGTATAACAAGCAACAAGACTGCTACTATCTGGAAACAGAAAAAATCAGTTACAAGGATTCCTCTGTTGATGAAAAATTAAAGTGATTTTGGGAGAAGCTCTGTGCGCTGACGGAGCACCGCAAGTCTGTTTATGTTAGTGGAACACGATGTACTTTTTATCTCCGCTCTGCTGTAGAGGGCCTCTCGTCGGCCAATGAGGGATTAAAAGCTGCTCTTTTGTGGAATACTATTTCTCCTGATTTGAAAAGATTTTTTGTGGAACAAACAAATTCTTTTTGATTTAATTCAACTATTAATTAAGTTACTGTTTTGGGTCATCCGAGACCGACCCCGGAGCAGGATCTGCCCACTGAAGGCTGACTGGCCTTGGACTGAGAACTGAGAAAACACGGTGTGCTCTTTATCTCCATCCTGCTGAAAATACCTCATCAACTGGACAGAACCAAGAATTTTGTTGAAAAAACTACAAGCTTTGATGAATTAAAGCAGAGAGTCAGGAGTGCAGCAGGCGAGTTGTTTCTGTAAGTACACTATGTTCCAATTTTAGGCTCCGGCCGGCTAAGGAAGGCCTGTTCATCAGTACCACAGAAGCTTGAAGGGAGTTTGGAGGAAGTTTTGTACATCGAAGGTCAAGCGTAAAGTAGTTTACAGTCTAAAAGAACACAATGTTCTATTTTTAGTCTCCGGCCTGCTTCGGAAGGTCTCTCGTCAGTACCACAGAATAAAATGATGGATTAAACATCATTTAAAGGAAAATACTATTTTTCTGAATCCTTGATGTGAAGGAAGACATCCATTTGGCCCTGAACAGTTTTGATGGATTACAACTGGGATTTTTAACACGACAGAATTACCTGGAGGTTTTTCTGTGGAATTACAACGAAGACTTATTCAGTCTGCTGGAAGTGCAGACTTTCCTGACTGGATTATAACAGGATTAAATGAAGGTTTATTTGGTGGGATTACAAAACAAGTTTTTCCTGAAGAATTAAAAACACAAGCTTTTCCTATGTGGGATTAAACAAAGATTTGTCCAGTCTGCTGGAGTGCAGACTTTTAATTGGAGCACAACAGCATCACCTGGAGGTTTTTTCTGTGGAACAACAACAAGATTTCCTGATAGGACTGGAACAAAGTTTTCTGGTGGAGATAAAAACACAAGTTGGAACACACCAAGATTACCTGGATGGATTAAACATATTTGATCGGAATCAGATTATTGTAGAATAAACCAACATTTTAGAAGATTATACAAATTATACATTGAAGTACAACTCAATTTAATTAAAGCTAAAAACACATTAAGACCCAGCGTGTGGAGGACATCTTTGGTGAGCTGTGAATCACTTAACTCTCTTAAATGCAAATCATGTAACCTGATTAAATCTTTTTCTGTAGTAAGTAGTGCTTATGCTGTTACCCCTGCAACTAGAAAAATAAAGAAACATAAAAACGTACAAATTTGGATTTTCCTTGACTCACCTTGATATTAAATGATGGAAAACTTGGTTCAAGATAACAACAAGATTATTGGAGGTTTTAAATGGTTGTGTTAGCCAAAAAGATAAAACAACATCCTAGGATTTTACTTTCCAAGATCCTAAAATTTATTAGGCCAGAAACAATTACCATCTACAGAGGTAAGCTGTCGTTTAATGCATGTTTCTCTGGGAGATACGATCTGACTCCATTCTGCTAAGTCAGGCTATCAAATCGGAGTGGGAATTAAGGATGTGACATGTCAGATGAAGACAGTGAACAAGCCTAAGTGAATTACCTCATCTCAGCCTTAATTCTAACTAATCTTAAGACATATCGGGTAATACTCGTGTGCAAGGATAAAAGTTATAAAACCCGTTACTGGAGAGGCTGGAGTGAGGACTTGTCGCAAGATCCTGCGGCTAACCTCACTCACGTAGAATTAACAATATATATATATATAATTTCTCATGTAATATACTGTACTAAACTTTTGAAAGATATGATTATCAGACTATTTTAAAATTATCAAGTCATAATATGTTAATGTTGGAAATATATCAATTAAACCTTATATACAAATTGGTTCCCATATTTTTTTATATTTACCTAATTTTTTGTTCCTCCATTCCAACCAGGGATGTCTGTTTTTAAATTCCCGAGCCTGACTTTCACTCCACAAGGCTGGCCAATTTGGATCTAAAAATGAAACAAGGAGTTTTAAAACAGAGTAAAAAGCATAGCATTTTGTTGATTATTGGAGTGACAGACTTTGTCACAAACAAATCATTTTTATATTCACATATTTATTTATATGAAATGTTACTGTAAAATTCTGGACAGTAACCGTGTTTCCATCAAGGTTTCTTGATGCGCATTTTGGAGTTTGGCATCAGAAAAGGTCGATAAAAACATGCATTTACTTGCTGCTTGAGCTAGCTTCAGCTAACTTGTACTAGCCAACACTTACCTGGGGAAATGCAGATATCAACCTCATTATGGCTGGTTTCGGCCGTCGAACTGGTAGGTTCTTCTAATGTTGTCTCTGTAGCTTCGGGTTCAGCTGGTTTATAAAAACATTCAAAAAGTGTAGCTTGTTTCCTTTTCATTTTGAGTCTGTTGTCGTTAGCGAAAATGCTCTACTTACACCGTCTGTCCCCTGCATCCTGAGCAGCCAATCATAAAGGAGCTTCTTAAGAAACCAATCACAGAGCAGCGAACTATGGTAGTGAGCTCAGCTCAGCCAATGGCTGTGAGCCTCACGTACAACAGAGGAACACCAAACTGGCAGCCGCGAGAGGCGCGGCGCAGTGAAGAGTCCTTATGAGTGAACATAATCTATCTTTATGCAACGCGTGTTTGTTACGTATCATTGGACACATATAAGTGGTTATACGGAAATCCCCAAGCTTTTCTAGTGGGTATACGGCGTATACCTGCGTATCACGTAGACTACACCACTGGACCTAACCAGGCCGAAAGAAAATCCTCTTTGTGACTCTGCTGTTGTCAGATCTGTTCTCTAGTTTATAGTCCAGCTCTCTGGTCATCCAAAGACTTAGCATCAGAACCCCATAAACATTAAATATTAGCAGGTTACTTTCTGTCCTTTAACAAGTGAAATGACGAACACAAACACATCTTCTGGTATGTGTTGTTTCTGTTCGTGACTTATATAAATAATGTGTGTGCAGTGAACCATTCTTCACTGCATGACTGTTTGCGTGTATCTGCCTCAATTAAATCTGATTCTGTTTGTGAGACATTTAAAGTCCAACACCCACCATGTTTTCAAATTGCATCGCCATTAATATTTATTAGTTTATTTAAAAATAATACAGGAGCGTTTACTTATATTGTGGAGAAATAACACTAAATGTGTTATTTCATGATTTATAGCAGATTTTAGCATGCAGCTCCGGGAAAATCTGCCCCTCTCCATATATGGGCATTCACTTGGGCATTCACGTCACCAGAGTGACGCCTTGGAGTTACAGGCGAGCAGAGGAAAAGAAAAAGGAAGCATTTTTAAATATTCCATAAAGCTGCCTGTTGATTAATCCTGCTGTCGCTCACTCATGTCATCATATTCTGAGCGAGCATCCACTTAGACATACTAGTTTAATTCGTTTGATCGCGACAAATTCATTCATTTCCGCATCGCCCCGCATTTCTCGCCCCGTGATGAGAAAGGCACCCAGCCTCGCAGCTGAGCTCTGCCCGCGCGCATGCTTCACGACCCGTGCTGCTGCAACAAGGCTGACGAGAGATAAGAGCAGATACATACACTCGAGGGAGCAAATTACACCGGCACGAGGAACTTCAAAGGTGACCAGCGGAGCGGAACGAGGAGCCAGAGACCGCGCGCGGCTCGCTCCTCAGGGGCAGAATGAATCAAGCAACAGGTCCGCAGCGGTGTTATAAAATAAATAATAAATAAAATCAGAGCGCTGGTCCATACACACAAATGCACCAGGAAATATGCAGGAAATATGCAGTTTTAACGCACTCTCTCTCATAAACCTCCATGGAAACTCACTCCTACCTTCTGCCTTCTGGGTGGAGATTCATGTAACAAGAGGCATGACCCTTCGGGACTTTTCGGCCAGGTTTCCGGATTCATTCGGGAGTGGGTTTTTTTTTTTTTTTTTTTTAACCCTCGCCTGGCCCAAATGCAAAAATGAAAATAAAATTCATAAAATACTACAGTAATTCTCCAATATGGTGAATTGTTACTGTCACGGTGGGTGTTGTCCTTTAAAGATGTTTTGAACTTCTGGCAGGTCTCTCTGATGGCGTGGAGACTGGACAGGGGCCGCGTCATCAGCTACTTCATCTGCCGGAGGGTCTGGATCGAGAAACCGCAGCCAGGGGCTTTGAGCATACCTCAAAAGAAAAAAAACATGGTTTTAAAATCTAGACAAAATAAAGGAATTAAAGAAACATACAGATAAGCGTTAGTGGTTTTTAATGTTTACTACTTCACCTGCAATAGGTCAAGAATGGCTCCACGCTCAAAATGTCCTTATGAAGACCAGCCAGCAGTGATGGTGGGCTCATTCCGGTCATCAGGATGTCGTGGGTCAAAACGCAGGCTGTTCAGCATTCTCCTGGAAAACTTCTCGAAGCAGATGCCTTAAATGACACCAATATGAAAAATGTGGTTTATATCAAACACATATTAGCAAATCTGTTTGTAGAAGTGTTTTGTTGTTTAAAAAAAAAATGTCCAAAAACTATTCCAGATCTTACAATTGTAGAAAACATTTAAAACAGTGCATATGTCATTGCATTTATTTCTTATCTAGTGCCACTAGAAAACAATTAACAATAATTAACACAATACAATAAACTACAATTGTACAATGTTGAATAGTTTTTTGACTGGAATAAGACAAAATAAGTGATATTGTATTATTCCAGTTGTTGGTGAAGTTTGACTGAAAGTCACCTTTCTGGGTATTTGTGTTATAAGCATAATATGAAATTTCTTCAGGAACACTGATTAAACTCACTTTAAAACTTGCAGCTCATCCAAGTAGCAGGTGCAGTTCGTTTTTGGGCTGGTTCCTTCCATGTACAAGGTACATGGGTGCAGGTTGGTTTAGAATGTATTTCCAACATGGTTGCAGCCACCTCCTTGTCTGCAAAAACAAACACAATATACAACCATATTGTGTGTGTCATGGAATTCACATGCAAAATATATTGTTTGTAATATATTTAAGATTTTCACACATTTTACGTCTAATAAAGTGTAAGCTGTATAAACAGCGTGTCAAAAGTGCAAAAGTAAATACGTTCTCAAAGATAATTAAATTTTCCCAGGAAAGCTAATAAATGTATCTCTTGGGATAGTTCTTATTTTTCACATCACAACATCACCAATTGTCTCAGGTTGTATTTAAGACATAGTTTACAGAAATCAAATAAGAAATAAGGACGCTGTGAACATTTGTGTGACTGACTCAAACGTCATGTTTTTGTTTACATACTGTGCTAATACTGTACTGACAGCTCTTATGAAGACATGGCACTAGTTATAGAAGCTAACAGAAGATGTTAAACCTGTAACAATAACCAAATCAGTCTAAATATCAGAAGTATTGGTGTGAGAAATTTAAAACATTGCGTGACTGACTCAAACGTCATGTTTTTGTTTACATACTGTGCTAATACTGACAGCTTTATGAAGACATGGCGCAGCTAACAGAAGATGTTAAACCTGTAACAATAACCAAATTAGTCTAAATATCAGAGTCATAGAGTCTTTATTGTCATTTGCACCGCATGTGGTACATGTGATGAAAACGAGATTATGTACACGGGGTCCCAGTTACATCCAACAACAAATGCAAGAGAAAAACAGTAATAACATCTAGAATTAACTAAGAAAAACATCAACTAGTAATACACTAAGCCCTAATATAGTGGAAAAACATCATTATAAACAGCAGCACGAACATGAGTCTGTATGAGCAGATGGTCACAGATGAACACAGCAACAAGAAAACAGATCAGCATCAGCATGATGTGATATTTTGCAGTGTTTATTTTTATTTTATTTTTATTTATTCATGAGTCTAACAGCCTCAGGGTAGAATCAGAGGTATAGGAATATCAGAGGTATATCAGAGGTATTGGTGTGAGAAATTTAAAACATTTATTTCTGACGCTTGGATATACAGGTTGTTGACAACGACTCACCCTGCTGGACATTCGCAAAAAGCTTGAAGGATTTCCCCATTTTCCATCAGCGCACACAATCACCTTCTCTCGTATCCGCGGCACGATGTTCAGGAATTTTGACCAGTGGTTGTCCACTATTTTAAGAAACCAAGCTTCTAAATTACAACTCGCCATCAGTAAGGCTACTCGGCTCCTTCCTACCCCCCGGCATCCGGTTTGACAAGATGCTCTGATTTACTTTAAATTAAAAACAGTTTTCACTGGAGGATGTGGGAGTGGTGGCGTGACGAATTTAGAAGTGTCGCCGTCGCCATACATTTGACTCTAAATTCCACAGATTTGAACCGATGTGCACCAAAATCGCTTGTCATTAACAACGTGAGGATTCTAGTTCCTGTTTCCTGTCTGTGTTCACTAACCACCTCTTGTAAACCCTCAGTGGTGGGCGGAGCTTATTGATCTCAGCTGATGAGCTCCCTCCAGCTTAAAAGGCAGAGTCAGACCAGAATCTGGACCACCGATTACCAAATGGTGACCAAAGCCCTATTCACACAGGATTAGTTTTACCTAAGGACCACATGCAATAAATAAATTACTCCTCAATGTCTGCCATTTATGTGGTGCATTCGCACGGGATAACCAAAACCTGAGATGTAGCTGAAATTTATGGACATCTTATGATGTTAACGCACTGCATTGTCACGACCGGGCCGGTCCATATAATAATAATAATAATAATAATGAATTCAATGTATAACGCACTTTTCATTAGTGAAAATCTCAAAGTGCTACACACATTGAATGCTACACACATTCATACACCGGTAGCGGCAGACTACCATGCAAGGTGCTTTCCAGTCCTACCGGGAGCAACTCGGGGTTAAGTGTCTTGCCCAAGGACACAACGACACATGGTGTGGGGAACCGGGATTCGAACCGCCAACCTTCCGATCGGGGGACGACTGCCATTACCACTACACCATGGACGCCCCATATAATGTGCTAAATGTGCGGGCCTGGCCGGTCTTGGGCTTTGATGTGGTTTTACGAATCAGCACAAAGAAAACTAAATAATGCATACACAGCTCTACTTGTCTACAAAACCAAACTACACCCACCCACCCTCCATCCTCACCGACTGTCTCATTGAGCTAAATCACTGGGTTTCTAACAATTTCCTTCAACTAAACAGCAACAAAACAGAAATCGTACTCGTTGGTACCAAAAACTCTATTTCAAAATCAGAACATCTTCTCGTCCCCCTTAACAACTCTCTGCTATCCCCCTCCCCTTAGGTCAAGAGTCTCGGTGTCATCCTCGACACCACTCTCTCCTTCACCTCACACATCAACAATGTTACTCGGTCTGCCTATTTCCACCTCCGTAATATTAACCGTCTCCGTCCTTCTCTCACACCCCGCTCCACAGCCATCCTTGTGCACAGTCTTGTGACTTCCCGTATCGACTACTGCAACTCCCTTCTCTATGGCCTCCCCAACAAATCTCTCCACAAGCTGGTCCAGAACTCAGCTGCCCGTGTCATCACTCAAACCTCCTCCTATAATCACATCACTCCTGTCCTGCAGCAGCTCCACTGGCTCCCAGTTAAATCACGCATCATCTTCAAAATTCTACTTCTCACGTTCAAAGCTATCCACAACCTTGCCCCTCCTTATCTATCTGACCTCCTACAAATCTCCATCCCATCACGCTCTCTCAGATCCTCCTCTTCACTACATCTCCATGTACCCTCTGCCCGCCTCTCCACCATGGGGAGCAGGGCCTTCACCTGCTCTGCCCCTCACCTCTGGAACGCTCTACCGCCTGACCTTGGAAACACCACCTCCCTTTCCCAGTTCAAGACTGCCCTGAAAACACATCTCTTTAGACTCACTTATCATTAATTTTACTAAATGTATTTTAAATTATTTTGTATTTTATATTCTTGAAATATAAAATACATATATTTCAATTTGATGTTTGATGTTTGAACTGTGTTTGTTTGTTAAGTGTCCTTGGGTGTCCTGAAAGGCGCTTTTTATTTTTATTTTATTTTTTTAGACTGAATACGTTCTTTAATGTATAATTTTTTTTTTCAACACTTTATTTTTAAGATTTTCAAGTACATTTATATATAAAAAAAATAAAAAGACAAAACAAAAACAATAACAACAAAAAAGGGGACAAAATACAAACAACTAATATATAAAGTAAAAATAACATAACCAATAAATACATAAATAAATAAAATGATTGGGCAAGATTCACAATTACAGTATATTACTCAACTTTCCATTTTATCAAGAAGACACTGAAGTAATGTGGTTGAATAAAAGGAGCATTATTGGTCTTTTATATATTCCAACACTGGATTCCATATTCTTGAAAACTTAAGAATGTTACCAGAAAGTTCATATCTCAGTCTTTCCACATGCAGAATACTTATGAGTTCATTCAGCCAGGTCTCAAATTTAGGGGCTAAATCAGACTTCCATAGTTTCAGAATACACCTTTTTGCAATCATCGTACAAAAAGTTAGAGCAATACGCATGTTACAATCTAGGTTTTTCAAGGTGTTGGAGTACCCCAGCAGAGCAGTTTCAGGATCAGGTGTGACAGTGATGTTAAAGACAGATGAAAACCATTGAAAGATAAGTGACCAAAAATTATGTAAATTTGGACAAAACCACCAAAGGTGGGCTAGAGTACCTTCTGCTGCTTGACATCTGTTACAAAGTGAAGAAAGATTAGGAAAAAATTTATTTAATTTTGTTTTAGAATAATGTAATCTATGAACCACCTTAAACTGAATCAGTTGAAGCCTGGCATTAATTGAACAAGACTTGATGTTCTTTAATATTTCATCCCATGTTTCATCCTCGATCTCAATAGCAAGCTCACCTTCCCAGGCTTTTTTAATTTTACTCGTGGAAAAATCCAAAGTGCCTGAGAAAAAGCGAACCAACTCAGAGATCAAATGTTTTGCTTCAGGAGGGCCTAGGAGAGATTTTAACAATACATTTTTCTCAGATGGTAATTTATATGACTTTGTAACTTGTTGGATATAATGTCTCAGTTGTAAATACCTAAAAAATTGAGATTTTGCAATAGAAAATTTGGATTGCAATTGTTCAAAGGAGCCTAAATGTCCATCAACATAAAGATCCTCTAAACAGACAATACCCATACAACTCCACTCTCTAAAGGCAGTATCTGTAAGAGATGGCAAAAAGTCATGATTCTGCCAAACTGGAGCATAAATTGTAATGTGCGGGAGTGCACAATGTTTTCTAATTTGATTCCAGATCTTCTGGGTGTTTAACAAAGTAAAATGATCCTTCCTAAAGACCGCAGAAGGCCTTGGGGATGAAAAGAGGATTGCAGGAAGAGAAGTCTTGTGGGTTAGGCTTTTTTCAATGGTTAGCCAAGGAGGTGAGGTAAACCTCTCCCCCTTCTCAAAGCCATATTGCCAGTACACCATAACTCTGACATTGGCGGCCCAATAATAGTGCAAAAAACAAGGCAAACCCAAACCCCCACAGTCTCTAGATTTTTGGAGATGACTTTTCGCGATCCTGTGTGTTTTGTACCCCCAGACAAATGGTATGATAATAGAATCTAAAAGTTTAAAAAAAGACTTGGGTAAGAAGAGAGGAATGTTCTGGAATAAATACAAAAATTGCGGCAGTGAGACCATCTTGATAGCATTTACACGTCCAATCAAGGATAAAGGTAGAGTTCTCCATTTTTCTATATTCTCCTTGAGTTTGGTCAACTTCTCTGTAAAATTTAGTTTGAAAAGGTCATTTGGTTTTTTTGAAATTTTGATACCCAAATATTTCACATATTCAGAATTTAATTTAAAAGGCGTAACAAATAATGGATCCAATTCATTAGCTATTGATATAAGCTCACTTTTCTGCCAGTTAATTGTATAACCAGATACCTTCCCAAATGAATTAACAAGCTGCAGTAAATGTGGAATTGACTGTTCAGGGTCAGATATAAAGAGGGCCACATCATCCGCATATAAAGAGATTTTATGATCAATTCCACCTAATGTTATAGGTTTAATAAGGACATGGTTCCTTATACTAATTGCCAAAGGTTCGATAGATAAAGCAAAAAGGAGCGGGGAGAGGGGGCACCCCTGCCGCGTACCTCTTTTCAAAGGGAAGGAGGGGGACCTATCTAAGTTAGTAAGTACTGAAGCTGTAGGCCGAGAGTACATTATACGCACCCAAGAGATAAAAGATGAACCCAGACCAAATCTCTCCAGAACCTTCAAAAGATATGACCATTCAACTTGGTCAAAAGCCTTCTCTGCATCTAGACACAGGATGGCTTGCTTAGAGGATTTATCAAAAGAATGATACATAATGTCCACCACACGTCTAACATTAAAGAAAGAGTATCGATTTGGGATAAAACCAGTCTGATCAGTATGAATAATGGTTTCTATACATTTAATTAACCTATTTGCAAGTATTTTAGTGAGTATCTTAAAATCTAGATTAAGCATGGAAATTGGACGATATGATGAAGGCTCTGTTTCATCCCTATCCGGTTTCAACAGTAGTGAGATATTGGCGTCATATAGGGTTGGAGGGAGGCCTTCCGATTTTATTGAGTGTAAAAACATTCTATGTAGAATTGGAACAATTTGATTAGCAAAGTTCTTGTAAAATTCAATGCCAATTCCATCTGGTCCAGGACTTTTCCCACTTTGCATCGATCTGATTGCATTAAATATTTCTGCTGTTGATATTTCTGCGTTAAGGGCTTCACGAGAGGCTTCATCCAGCTTCGGTATGTTTATATTTTTTAACCAGTTGTCCACATCACCTGTGGACATAGATCTGTAAAGCTCCTCGTAATATTCTTTAAATCGAACATTTATCAGCTTTGGGTCAGTTAGGAGTACTCCTGAGTGAGATTTTATTTTATGAATAGCTCTACTGGCCTGTTGCCCCCTAAGCTGCCGAGCTAGAAGTGTATGGGGTTTGTCCCCAAGTTCAAAATACTGCCTCCTGAGTCGTAAGATCTGGTCACAAACCTGGCGTGATAAAATTTTATTATATTCATATTTAAGGTTGAGAATATTTTGTAGTGTTTGAGAGTTACCTGTGCTTCTATACAATGATTCTAGTTGTGAGATCTCAAAATCAATTTCTTCTAAACGAGTTTTGCTTGATTTTTTCAGAGCCGCCTCATATGCAATAATATGGCCTCTCATAACAGCCTTGAATGCTTCCCACAGGACTGAATCTGTGACATCTGAGGTGTCATTAATCTCAAGATATTCTGTAATTTTTTCCGACATATGCTTACAAAAATTTTCGTCTGCCAGCAGAGAAGGGTGGAAATGCCATGAAGAGTACTGTCTGGGTTTATTGAAGTTAAGAATTATTGAGGTGGGGGCGTGATCTGAGATCAGAATATTATGGTATTTAGTGTTTATTACATTTGATATGATTTTAGCATCCAATAAAAAATAATCAATACGAGAATATGATTTGTGTTTATTAGAAAAAAAAGAGTACTCTCTATCTGTAGGGTGTTGGAGCCGCCAAATGTCAACTAAGTTATTAGTGGCAATAAGATTGTTTAGAACAGTAGAAGCATTAGAGGGACTGATTATTTTGCTAGCTGACCTGTCAAGACAGGGATCGAGTATCACGTTATGGTCTCCCGCAACTATTAAATTTGTGGTTGAAAGGTCAGACAACCTTTCAAAGGTTTTTCTGAAAAATGCTGGGTCGTCAATATTGGGTCCGTAAATATTTAACAACGTTACATGAGTAGAATAAAGATAACCTGTTACAATGATATATCGACCATTCTGATCACAAAGTGTTGAAATATGTTTAAAAGGTATGTTTTTCCGAATAATAATTGCAACCCCACGAGCTTTACTGGAAAATGTTGACTGATATATTTTGTCTGCCCATCTACAACACAAAGATTTCTGTTCAGATGGTCTGATATGAGTCTCTTGAAGGAACATCACGTCGGCCTCCAATGATTTAAGGTGTGCAAATACCTTAGCACGTTTGATTGATTGCCCTAGGCCGCGGACATTCCAACTGACCAAGTTAATGCCCTCATTCCTACCTCTAGGTGCCATAAACAATTGGAAATTGAATTATGTGGACAGTAACACTATGAATTGCCCAAAATACAAATAAGAAAAATAAAATTTTAAGAAAAACACACAAAGTGAACTTACATTTTCCCACCCAGAACTCCCACTTTCCCAAACAAAGTGAGAGGTACAATCCTGACATACTGTCCTCAGGGGTCTTATACTAGTTAAACTTAACCAGTAATATCACTAGATACACAACTTACAAAACTTTATAATGTCCCATCCGATAACTAACCATAAACTTTATTTTAACATTTCAATAACAAAAATCAAAATTAAACCTGATGTTGGTGTAAGGACTAAATAAATAAATAAAATAAAAAATTTTATATTGTTAAATAATAACCCAGAACTTTACACCAACACCAGTTCTGTGCCTCAGCTGTTTGTCACCAGGTGACGTCATATTGTTGTTGTCACCTAGGCAACGCATACCAAACAGACACGTGCACGGCTGTCACCCCTCCTCTGTGGCCTGGTAGCTGAGCAGAAAGCGATCAGCCTCTCCTGGGGTGTTGAAGATCTTATTAATATCAGTACCTTTAGAAACTCTGAGCCGTGCAGGATAGAGAAATCCAGTGCGCATCCCAGCTTCCTTCAGCTTCTTCCTTACTTCCTCAAATGGCTGGCGCTGCTTAATTATCTCTGCTGGAAAATCAGGGAAGATGAGAATCCGTCTCCCGTCGTATGTCAGAGGGGTTTTCTCACGTGCCAGCCGCAGTATTTTCTCCTTAGTTTGAAAATTGTGAATCCGTGCCATCACGACTCGGGGACGCGCTCCGGCGTCCGGGGGCTGTCCCAGCCTGTGAGCTCTGTCAACCTCTATCGGGGTGGGGAAGTTAGCCGGTCCCAGCAAGTCACGCAGAAAGTTGGCGAGAAAGTTTACAGGGTTGATACCCTCTGCTCTTTCTGGTAAGCCCACCACTTTTATATTTTGACGCCGAGAGCGTGCTTCGAGGTCGATGATCTTGTGTTGGAGTAGTTTGTAATTCTCCTCCAGCTGCGCGCAGTGTTGTTTCAGCTGGGACAGCGTGACGTCACGGTCGCTGCAGGTCGCCTCCAAAGTAGAAATCCGGTCTTCGTGGACAGTCAGAGTGACCTGCATAGTTTGCAGGGAAGCCTCCAGGTTGTTAAATCTGTCATCCATCTTCTTACTCAAATCAGTTATTGCTGAAAGAATAGCGGATGTCTCTGTGTTTGACAGCTGGGGCGTTGGCTCTGCTGAGTCATCAGTTGCGTCTCTGCCGGCAGCCGCGTTTGCTTTCTGCAGTTTTTGTTCTCTCCTGGTAGCCATGAGTACACAAACACAATATGATTGTAGTATACAACCATCTAGCTGATGCAACTGAATTAGAAACGTTATATTGCTTGAATAGTAAGAATCGGTTGGGAGCTCAGAGCAGGTGTGTCTACACCATAGCGTGCGCTCTAGCCACACCCCCCCCTGAAAGGCGCTTTTAAATAAAATTATTATTATACTGTATTATTATTATTATTATATTGTGTTAATCTACTTGTTGAGGAGGAGGCAGGTCCGACCGGCCGGTTTAAGAGGTTAAAAAAAGCCACGTTAAGCTCAGATGGACAGCTGTCACCAGCTGTGCGCGTTCGCTGACCCGCCAGTTGAAATGGACTTGCAACCGGTCCAGGGTGTACCCCGTCTCTCACAGTGATGGCTGGACATGGGCACCAGTGATTCCCGCTACCCGAAAAGGAAGAAGTGGTTAAATATATGGATGGATGGATGGATGGATGGATGGATGGGTCAGTTGATCACACGCGCGCCTCTGCACCTCCTGTCATCTGCGGTGAAGGAAGTAGCAGCATAAAAGCTGAAGCTAAAAATAAAAAAATACACAAAATAAAAAAAACAAAAAAGCTGACGCAAGTAGTGCGTTAACTTAAAATAGCCTAGTTCTATATTTTTCCAAATGATTTTGCTTAAAAAAAACTGCCTCATTACATCTCAGATCCTGCATATTTCTGTGCAAATCACAGAGATGCCTATTCGCAGCACCTCAGAGTTCAGCAAACTGTAGTACCGTAGGTAATTTGCAGGGGAATTTTTTCTTTACAAATTACTGACATGACCAATTCACATGGGATTAACAACACAGACAATCTCTGTAATTATTACAAATAGCATGTGGTCCCTAGGTAAAACTAATCCTGTGTGAATAGGGCTTATGCTGCAGCCCCTTCTCCTTGAAGAATAACTCTAATGCCGGTTACCCACTGGACCCGTGTCGGGCGGCAGAAGCGGCCGGTTTACATGCAAAGTCTATGTGGAGACGCGTCGAGGCGCGGCGTATCGTGAAGCGGCGCGTTTTGAGTTTTTGAAGCGGCGCAGCGGCACGCGGTAGTTCCTTTCTGCGCACGCGCGCGTCCGAAGCAACCTACACGTTGAGCAGCGTCGGATCGAAAAGTTGATATTTTGCGGCTCGACGTTGCTCGACGCGTCCAGCAAACAATCGGGAGAGCCTCTATGTGATTACACAACGACAACGGGACTTTTTTTGGATTTTTTAAACTTACCCCATCGAACCTCCATGAATTGGAACCAGACTCCGGTATGAAACTTGGCATTTTAAACAGTTGCTGCTGTCCGCTCCAGCATACGATCACCCCAAACATAAAAAAAACGTTTTAATCTCAACAAAGATTGTCGGAGCTGCAGTTCGGCTCGTAGAAAACCCACTCCAGTAGGAACGGGGGTCACGTGCGCCCCCCAGTGCGCGTCATCAGACGCGTCTCAGTGTCTCCCAGTGTGACCGTGACAAGCGGCCAAAAGGGGGCGGCAGGAGCGTTCTGACAATTTAGGTGGGTACCCGGCATAACCTTGTGATTTCTAGCAGATACAGTACTCTGCGACTGACTCCTCACTTCCTGTCTCTTGGTTCTGTTCCACCTGAGCTCCTTGTGTCTCCTCAAACTCAGCCTGGACCTTACACCTCCTGTGCTTCTCATCTTGGGGTCTATATCCTCCTACATTGCAAGAACTATCTCAACATCATCAGCTCTGTTTTCTACACTCCAACTGGTACACTACCTGACTCCTGGAGATATGCATGTTTGCCCTCGTCCTGGAGTCCTGGAGTCCTTTTCCTTCTCCTTTGAACCTGAACAAACAACAAAACGCAGTAAGAACATTTTCTCGTCTGACTCCATATCATTAACGAAAATCCTAAACTCAACCTGTAACTAACTTCCCTGTTTTATCCTGTCATCACAGTCTTTTTTTGTTTCAGAACTCCAAACTGTGGGTTTATTATTCAGTTCTACTTGTTTCATTGCTCTGATTTGTTACAGTGCATCCATTTGTGTCCACATTATTTAGAATGACTCAAGTCCCAGACCAATTTGTCATCTGCTTCCTCTGCGTTACCTCACCTGTCTGGGCTGGTGGAAATCCAGTCGACATTGTCACAGACGCGTTGAAAGCTTTAGCATGCACTCTTCCTGAAGTGCAGCTCCTCTCTCAGGAGTGATTCAGGCAGCAGTGAATAAACAGTGCATTATTCTCACAGTCTGACAATATATAATGGAGTCTAGTGCCAAATGGTTCACTCTAGGAACTGTACAGCTCGGCAAACCTCGTGCTTGTACAGCCCGTTGGAGGACTGTGACAGAAGGAATCGTGACAGCCTCTAAATGAAAACAGACTGATTCTGGATTTGAGTTTAGGAGGGAAAAATATCTTAACTCCAACACAGAGTTTAATTTAAAAAAACTGACTTTAACTTAACTTTATAAACTTTATTGTTGTTCAAAATTGTATAGTGCACCATACAATATTGGTGTTTAGAGCAGAAGATGCAATTCTGGTGCGGATACATGTGCAAATGCTCATCAAAGTCAAAGTCAACTTTATTGTCAGAACTGCAATATGTACAGGACATTCACAGGATTGAAATTGCGTTTCTCTCAGTCCCTCGGTGCAACAGTAACCATTTAAACACTGAAACATTTAATAAACATAAGCATAAAATAGTAAAAGTGTAACACTGTCCTGAGTTTTTTGCATAGTAGTATAAGAGTATGAAAATTTACACCAACACTAAAACACTAAACATTTAATGAACATAAGCATAATAAAAGTGTAATACTGTACTGTCCTGAGTTTTTGCATAGTAGTATAAAAAAAGTATAAAAAGTACATCTATAAAATAAACTGAAGGTTCTAGCATTGACATTTGCAAAGAGTGGCAAAGCAGCATAGTTAATGTACACAGTATATGTATGAGGTAGTAGTTGATGTTGGTATAGAGGCAAAAGTGGCATATGCAGTAAGGCACATTGGGCATCCTTAAATAAGTATATACACATGTATATACACCTAGAAATATGATGCATATGCATGTAGAAATATCTACATACATGTATTTATACATACACAATGCACACAGCATCCGTGCCTGAGTGAATTCCCATATACAGTACTGCTTATTTAGTTAATGGGGTTTACTAAGGGATGTCTGTGGCTGAGTGTGTGTATTCTATTGTGGTCACTTCATCCAGACATCCATCGGCATGACCCCCAACCCATTCACAACCCCCATGTGATGTGAATCCTTCTGTATTTTGTGTATTATTTGTACGTTTTTTTAATGTAAAGTATCTGTATAGTTTTTAGCATTTTTAGAGAGACACTTTCTAGAGAGACACGAACAGCCGGAAACAAATTCCTTGTGTGTGTCAACATACTTGGCCAATAAACCTGATTCTGATTCTGATTAGGGACCTGAGTTCATCAGTCTAACAGCTCATGGGATGGGACTGTTGCAGAACCTGCTGGTTCTGGTCCTCAGGCTGTGGTACTTCCTGCCAGAGGTCAACAGAGTAAACAGTCCAGGTTGTGGGTGTGAGTTGTCTCTTTTGATTTGATGTGCTCTGTTCAGACAGCATCTGATGATCTTCTCTGCTGTTCTCACCACCCTCCTCAGATCCTTCCAGTCTGCAGCTGGGCAGCTTCCTTTCCAAACTAATGCAGCTGGTCATGATGCTTTCAATGGTTCCTCTGTAGAATGTGGGGAGGACATGGGGTGAGAGGTGTGCTCTCTTGAAGTGCAGACGCTAAAAAGATGTTGATGTCAACATGCTACTTGTTTTTTATTACTGTCATTATCACTGCTTTATTTTAGACCAAGTGGGAATTTATTTAGGGTGTCTATGCTTGAGTTAGCACATAACTCTGGCAGCACAACCCACTCATGGTGACACTTGTTACATTTGGTAAATAAATGGTTTAAAGCTGAGACTTTGTGTTAATTTGACAAAGGTTTAAGTTCATGTAAGAGTCCAGCTGAAGCTTGTTTCAGGTAGAAGGTTGGTGGCACGGTTCACAACTTCCAAACACATTGTCTGTTAGATCACAAGGCCAGTGTCTTTATTAGGGATGCACCGATCCACATTTCTCACTTCCGATCCGATACCGATACTTATTAACTCAGTATCGACCGATACCGATACTTTCCCGATCCGATACTGTTCAGGTATTTGACTCTGTATAATGGAACTTTTGCACCCAAACTATTCATTTTAACATTGTGTGAGATAAACCCAATGAAGACACTCTTAAGCCTTACAATAGGGAACCCCCTATTGTAAGGCTTAAGAGTGTCTTCATTGGGTTTATCTCAGACAATGTTAAGAAGGGCAGTCACAGAATGTGATTGAACACAAGTGCTCTTTGAAACTGGATCGGAAAAGTATCGGCAGGTTTGATCCGATACCCGATACTTAAATAATGCTGGTATCGGATACCGATACTGGATCGGATCTGCCCCATCCCTAGTCTTTATATGTCTACAAGGTTTCTGTGCATGCATGCCAAAACTTTAGGCTCGTGCACACAGATAAGACATGCAGTGATAAGAGTCTCATTTCAAAGGTGACACCAAAGACAGAACAGACAAAACTTGCAAGTCAGAACACTAGCAGATGAAGAAAACAAAGACGTTTTCTGTGGTTCTCCACGTATCGGCCATTGTTGACTAAGGGGAAAGGATTACCTTAAATATTTATTTAATTTTTCATTAAAATCTGCTCCATAATTCTTCCTCGTGTGTTCGGTCCTCAATGTTTCCACTGTGTTCACCCAAGTTTTACAGTCTCTGACATGCCAAAGTATTGTGTTTTCTTTATTAAAGTTTTAAGTTTTTTGGAGCACATCAGTTTTTGTCCTGGTCTAACGTCTATGCCACACTGGACTCTTACCGCAGCACCTTCAGTCGTAGACTGAGACCACCGAGGTGTTCCACAGAACACCACAGGAAGTCCTGTGACTAACCGTGTTTCTATCTATTTTCATTTTGAATTTTGAGCTAATTTTTGAAATCTCGCAAAAATGTAAATACAAATTAATGCGGATCAGAAGTGTTTCCATCAACTGGCTTGATGCGCATCTACCAGGCCACGCACAGCGTCATTACGTCAGACGTCAGCGTTACGCATGTCTACAGTAAACAGGAAGTAGCGGTTGAAAACAGAACCCGACCACACATCTCGGCAAAATGGAGAGAATATTTCAGGTATGTGTTAACTAGTTTTAGCGATGTTACATGTTGTCCGGAGCGGAAACAGCTGATCAGTCACATGACGTGAATGTTCGCTACGGCAGAACTGAGTCGGCAAATTTGTTTCCATCTGTCGTTTTGCGCATCAGCTCTCTTTCGAAACCCCCAAAAACCACCTCAAGCGAGCGTATCAACTTTTGAGCGAATTAGAGGAAGTTAACTCGAATTTTGCCGTTTCCATTCAGCTTTTCTGATGCGATGCTTCAAAATGCGCATCTAGAAACCTTGATGGAAACACGGCTACTATCAAAGTTTTCAACTCCTCCTCTTTTCTGCACATAGGACAATAAAATTAATCCTGCACCACGATAAACACTTTAATGTTTCTCTCTGCACCAGACCTGTTTTAGAACTTAACTGTTGGTATTTTATATTCTCTGTTATTTTATCCATCCATCCATCCATCCATCCATCCATTATCTTCACCCACTTCTTCCTTTTAGGGTCACGGGGGTCACTGTTGCCCCTGTCCAGCAGTCACTGTGTGAGAGGTGGGGGACACCGGACAGGTCTCCAGTCCATCACAGAGACAAATGAGACAAACAACCATTCACTCTCTCACACACATCTAGAGAGGATTTAGAGTTACCAATCAGTCCAACGTCATGTTTTTGGTCTGTGGGAGGAAACTGGAGAAAACCCATGCATGCACAGAGAGAACATGCAAACTCCACCCAGAAAGGCCCCTGGACCAGGATTTGAACCGGTGACAAGCTCGCTGAGAGGTAGCAGCTCTACCAACTGTGCCACGGTGCTGCCCTGTTATTTTATATTATCAGTTTTATTTTTGTTAATTTTTAAAATCTCTGTTATTTTTCTATATCCTGTATCTGTTCCTTTGTACTGAAACTGGAACAACACTTTCTTGTGGGATATGCTGGAGAAGATTCTCAGTCATCCAGGACATGATCAATTAAAAAAATGTTCAATACAAAAATAACTGGACTTTATTTGTAACAGAAGACGTTTCGCTCTTCATCCGAGGAGCTTTCTCAATTCAAAGAGCAGAGAGTGAAACGTCTTCTGTTACAAATAAAGTCCAGTTGTTTTTGTATTGAACGTTTTTTTGAATTTCTTGTGGGAGCAATAAAGTTCCCTTATCAGTCTTGTCACTCAGTGCAACATATCACTATGGGAAATTGCACCCGCGCAGTTTACCTGAAGGAATACAATCACGCCTTTACGGCAGAGGCGTCAACGTCGCGCCAGAGGCTCCACCCTCTGGGCACTTAAGCCGCTGATGCCCATCCATCGATCTCTTATTGCCCTTCACCTTGCTTAAACCTGAACTCTCTCTCTTCGCGGGACTTCTCTGTTGCTTCATCGCTTGACCAGAGGTGAGCTTGCTCCCTATACAGAGCGCACAGAGAATTATTCCTGCGTACTGCTGGGCTAGCGAAAGCTAGTCCGGCACATTTTTCCTTAACCTCGAAGTTTTTTCTTCTCCTCTTTCCGCAGACTGCTTCGCTCGACGGCGCTAACTACGTCGCACCGCTACCTCTGCTAACTCGTAGCAAGGCTACCCAGCGAAAGCGACGCGACGGAGGAGACGTCTCAAATTAGAAGAAAAAGGATCTTGGAAGGACTCGCTCGTCTTATCTCGGACATGCCTCCGGAGAAAGGAAAGCGAAAGACAAGACTTCCAAAAAAGACCAGCAGGACGGTGAGTCCGACCTCGCTCGTCTGCCCCAGCGGATGCGTTTTTTCCCTCTCAGCGACGGACACCCATGAGGCCTGTCCCGTCTGCTTGGGAATGTTACACGCAAACATGGCGCTGGACGCACCCGAGTCTTGCCAACATTGCAGCCAGATGCTGGAGGCGGTGAGGAGACACCGGGCGGACTTTGTCGCTAAGGGGGCTGCCACGGTGTCAGCAGACCCAGACACCACTGAGCCTCTGACTCCCCCGCCGGAGCTCGAGAGCATGGCTTTGGACGACAGTACCCGAGTCGAATGGGGCGACAGCCCAGATGTGCTGGCTCCCATGGTGGACTTAATTGTCGAATTTGACACTCGAGGCATGATGAACGAGGACGAGATCTTGATTTCAGCCTCAGGTGAATTTTCTGCGGACTACGCCGACGTCGGGTACGGGGAACAGGGAGAAGACCTCTCCCGCATCCCGGTACCTGTGCTCCCGGAGACTGACTTTTCCATCCCTGCTCTGTTCGACTTGTGTCACAGAGCAGCGGCGCCTCCACCTCGTCAACAAGTCACAAGGTTGGCAGGAAATTATTTTTATTCAAAACAGCAGGCCACCACAAGGCAAAGGATGCCCGTCTTCCCGGACTTCCTCACAGAACTGACTCGCACCTGGGCTCAGCCCAGAGTTCCCTTGCTGTTGCCACTCTCGCAGTTTCTCGACGTAGACGGGATGGATGAAGTGGGAATAGCCAACGTGCCTCAAATTGAAGACACGTTGGCATCTCATTTGGCTCCCAAGTCATCCGGAACAAAACCAACTCTCCCCAGCAAAGCCTGTCGTGCCCTGGCTTCTCTGCTCGAGAAATGCTACAGGGTTTAGGGCCTCGCGGCACGCGCGATGAACGGGCCCGCAATGATGCAGGCGTACCTGGCTGAAAAACTACAAGAGCTCCAGGTAACGTCAGACAAGCAGGCTGCCGCCGAGTTGCTGGATGAAGCCCGCAGGGCAACAGACTTTGTGCTCCGCATGATAGGGACAGCAGCTTTTGCATAGGGCAGAGGGATGACGGAGGTGGTCATTGCAATACACCATCTGTGGATGACCCTGACTGACCTCCCGGAGGGACAGAAAATTCCTTTTCTCCACCACTCAATAGAACCGACGGGGCTTTTTGGAAAAGCGCTCGATCGAATTCAGACCAGGCTGGGCCAGAGGCGCAAACAGGCTGAAGCTCTCCGGGTGGGCATACCCAGGAGAGCCTTCGCCCTCCCCAGGTAGTCAGCTGGGAGAAGAGCACCGCAGCCTCGACACCAATCAGCTATACAGTACGTGCTCCACCGCAAAAGCGGCCGGCGTACGAGGTCGAGCACCGGCAGAGACCACCGCCGGCTCCACCTCAGACCGAACACGCCTGGAGTAAGAACATATTTGTTCCCCGCCAGGCGGACCGGTACAGAACCTTCTCGACGAACCGGGACACCAAACAGAAGCGTGCCTGATGAACCAGGACCGCTTCTAAACTTTACACAATCACCCGCCCACGCGGTACGGGAAATGATCTTTTCACGTCCAGACTTTGTTTGTAGCATGGTACAAAAAGCTGGTGATTCTGTTTTAGACACAAATCATGTTATTTCTGCTATGAGTGATATAAAGTCAAATATGTCGTTACACATAAGCACGAATAAAGTTAAAAAAACAGACTCTGTTTTCTTGACTCACAAAAAAACAAACAAAAAAAACAAACACAGTAACATCAGCAGAACAGTCCCCTCTATTCTTCCAGCCGACATAAAGGGCGGGGGCCATCTTCCCCCCCTCCCTCACGGCTCACGGGGTGTTAGCCTAATGGATAAACCCCAGTAGGGTGCCTCTGTTCTGTCTGCAACAGACAAGCACAGAGGCGCCTGCGAACAGGCCCGTGACTCCTCACAAAAGCAGGTGAGGGGTGTCACGTGTTCCAGTCCCTGCTCCGTTCTAAACCACGGAGCCGGGAATACACAAATCAACCAAACCCGTGACACGTCCGCGCTCCAGGGGTGTGCGCTAACAGAATCTGACGACCCACCTTCCTGGCCACCTATTCATCGGATGCCAGTAAGGGACGGGGGGGCCATGGCAGAAGCCTGCAGGCCAACACCAGTGTCACTCATTCATTCTAACACTGAAGCTGTCCCCTTGTTTTCAATGGGCGACGCGTCATGCTCAATCAGTGATTGTGCAACGTGTGACTGCGCTCATTGTGCTGACCCAAACAGGAGACGGGCTGGAGTCAGGAGATCTGCTCGTTTACAAAACGTGCATCCCCCCGACCCATGACCCCCCAACAAAAAGAGAAAAAATAGACACTCTGTTCAGCCGTTATCTAATAATGACAGCCTCCAAACACTCTCGGTCAGAGTAGTATGGAGGTACGTCTGCGGGAATGTCCTCTTCCTAATCTGGTTGACCTTCAAAGGACCACTGAAATCAGGTTCTCTGAGGGAAAGCTGGTTCCACCACTTGCTCCTCTCCAGGGATCTTATACGTCACCAGAAGGAACAGTTTCGCCAATTAGGCTAAGAACTGCAGCTTATTTTAGCTTGGTGGCGGAGAAGAACAGACTGATGGCCTCAGGCCTGCCAGAGAACGTGGTAAAAACCATTCAAAATGCACGTGTTGTGTCCACATTGTCTCTCTACGTCCGGAAGTGGCATATCTTTGAAGCTTGGTGCACAGAAAGAAATATTATTTCTTATTCATGTGACTTGACCCAGCTCCTCACCTTTCTTCAGGACTTGCTGGAGAAAGGTCGCTCTTTCTCAACGATTAAGGTGTTCCTATCTGCGATTTCAGCTTGTCACGAGGGCTGGGGAAGCAGGACGCCTGGCGCGTATCCGCTCATAATAAGATTTATGAAGGGCGTGCTAAGGAGGAGGCTCCCCAGTAGGATTTTGACCCCTGGATGGGATCTTAGCATGGTCTTGGGGGCTCTCTGTGATCCCTCATTCGAACCACTGAGCGAAATTAAGATAGATTTATTATCTTACAAAACCGCTCTTCTCCTGGCTCTTTGCTCGGCAAAACGTGTGGGTGACCTCCACGCTTTGTCCGTACATCCAATGTACACCAGGTTCGCCCCTGACGGGTCAAAGGTCACCCTAAAGGGGCGGCCGTGGTGTAGTGGTAATGGCAGTCGACCCCTGATCGGAAGGTTCGAGGTTCGAATCCCGCGTCCGCCCACCATGTGTTGTTGTGTCCCTGGGCAAGACACTTAACCCTGAGTTGCTCCCGGTAGGTCTGGATGGCGCCTTGCAAGGCAGGCTACCACTACCGGTGTATGAATGTGTGAATGAATGGGTGGATGGCTGGTATTGTAAAGCGCTTTGGGACTCCTCACAGGGGGCTGGAAAGCGCTATACAGATAAATAAGCTCCATTTACCATTTACCATTTAAAGCCTAATCCTGCATATATTCCCAAAGTTTTGACTTTAAACCCTAGAAGTCTGGACTTTGAACTCTCTTCTTTTCCACCTGCTCCTATCCTCGCAGGAAAGGCTGAAGGCTCTCTGTCCCATGAGAGCTTTAAGC